>DWJK01000089.1:0-29945 GCA_018248815.1 Croniades pieria auraria
GCTCAGTGGCGTGCCATTGGAGAGGCCTATGTCCAGCAGTGGACGGGAGCGGGCTGATGATGATGATGATGATGATGTAACACGTATTGGCTTCACTTAGGTTTGTTTTCGCGGCAGCCCAACTAGTTTCGTATCTATCCAAGAACCTTCTTCAAGAGCGAAGAAATTGTATTACATACGATATTAATTAACAAAACAGTGATTACAGAAATGGTTCTTTGGGTTATTTGAATACATAATTTGCATACAAATGTGTGAGACGCGCCCCTAGCAGTAGACTGCGGTGCGGCGCTTTAAGTGGCATTTAATTAAAAACATGTCAGAAGCCCGAGAGAGAACAATTTAACACAGTAAGCGACTAAGCTAAGCCTTAAAAATAACTAAATCTAAGCACCAGACGGTACGCAAATAAAAAGTGACACTGCGCTGAGCTCCGTCCACTCTCACATACGTAAGAAATTTTACAAAAGCATTAATAGTTACGGTCCTCTCTACAAATATGTTTCTAAATAACTTTACAGTATTCGTTCAGTTAGTAGTGTAATTCTATTTAGTTTGGTGAAGTAGTTTAATTGTGGGTATACTCGTATAGGTTATCAGTGCTCTGACCACCTTTCACCTTTCGTTGAACTTCCTGTGGGATCAGGTGTCCGTGTCTGAAGAGGCTCAAGGATGTCTATTATTATTTATTACTATTTTAATGGCATATTAATTCAATGCAAAACATGGTACTTAAACCTAAAGGATACGCGTTTGGTTCTTATTCGGTCGTGTAGGTAACATTCATGGTCTTCAAGAGCAATCAGCTCGTGAGGAAGTTTTAGCTGAATGCAGATTAATTAAGTGCAGATGAAAAGTGTGATAAAAAGCTCTTGAGAAGCCAAATAGAGCACTGAATTCGCCTTTTCGCTTCAAAGATGTATTATTTCAAAAATACTATTTTACAGGGAGCTTATTGTTGCGATAAAAATGTCTCTGAACGAATGGATTGGACGATTACAGTACACGTAAAATAAAGTAAAATATTTTCTGTAAATATATGATATAATTGATATTCACATGTAACAAGTCCGCTGTTATCTTGATATATAAAAATTCAGCTGTTAGTACTTGCCACATTGTTGAAGCAAAGAGCTTATGTTATTTGAATGTCAGTGGTGGTTCTACGAGATATGATCCAGTGGTGTTATTCCTGCATAAATTATTTCACGATATTAACTTAGGATACCGTACCTTCATCTTCCCCTGTAGTTCCAGCGCGGCTGAGAGGCCTTTAATTATAAATATGTCAGGAGCCCCTTCAAAACCACAGATTGCTATTGTAGCGGATTTAGCTAAGCTGTTTCATACCTACCTACACGTCTCAAGAAATGGGTAATTCATTTAGTAGAACGGATATTAGCAAGATAGATATTATGTATTGAAACCTAAAAGAATTTGATGATTTCGGATATCTATTAGATGTTGATATACCGTACAACTAGGCATTTTGGAAATTTTATCCAGTAGTATGAGTTCACAATTTGTAAACCTTCTATGTCTACTAGACGAAAAGACTGTTAGTCCATCTTCCTGTCACCTCTATTTTATTTATACCATGTTCTCTTATCGTACAGAGTGCTTTTAATCCGTTAATGATTAATTTGGCAACTACCATAATTCACAACAGTCCATCTAGACTGGGCGCCTGGTCAGAGAACAATAGCAGGACACAGAGAACAATAGCAGGATAGAGAGAACAATAGCAGGATAACGCTGTTCGGACCGTCCTATAATAAACCACTTAGCGTTTACAAATGTCACGCGTTGGCGATTTACCCTTTACCCCTTCGTTTCTATAAACAAAATGTTGTTCATTAATATTAATTGTATAACACGACTGTTTTCTGGATAAATAGTGTTCATATTTTTATATCCCTATTTATGGCACACAGAATAAGTCAAAGGAAGCGCTGAAAGAAAGCAATCGAAGAAGACTTTAGAAAGTTTTACATTTTGAAAGGTCTACATTTTGAAAAACACAGACAACAGACGAAACAAAATTGTGACACAATGATGTGGAGACCAACACCCAGAAAGAGTTGTAGGGCTGAAGGAAGAAGAATTTATGCTACCCGTTACTCTCGCAATTGATAAAGCTTTTAACCATTCTCAACGAGCCTACTCCTATAAGAATGGGCGGAATAAATAAGGAAATTAAATTAAACACGGACTTTTCATATTGCAAAATTCATTGCATTGATTCATCATTAGAGTCTTCTCTTTTTAAAGATCTTGAATATTCATCTCTAGGACGTTAAAACTAACAAAGTAACAAACGTCATGTAATTTGTAAATGAGATATATTTAAAACGGCCAGTAGATTACACTTTCAAACAGCAGCGGGTAATACAACAGCCAACAGGCGTAAACCTCTCCAAAATATCTAACCGGGTGCTTAAAAAATAACGAATCATCTCCGCCACATGCCTTTTATGCGAGAAGAAAAAAAAATTTACAAAATGGGTTTCCCGCATTGTGCGCCGCGGCCTTTTTATTCACTCCACTTTACAATTTTAAAGGTGTTTGAAAGACTTTTCCACAGCCGCCACCATTTTGAATTGTGCCTCCGGCTCGCCTTACACAAGCGTCACCGCCCGAACTCCTTCACTGTTAGTCCAACGGCAAAGCACTCATCATTTTGGAATTCATTAACAAATATTTACAGTGGTTTTGTAGTGAAATAAAAAAGCATTTTGCCAAAAATCGGCTAAATTGTCCTCTTTTGAGATATTATTTGGTATTTCAATGTTATGCTTAATTTATTGCTTACATTAAAGCGATGACTTACTAATACCTAAATAGCAGGAAGTGAACCCTACACTCAGTCCAAAACAGAGTCCATGTGTGTTTGACATTGCAAATAGGTACTACGCTGAGCGGAGAGAACAGGTACAACGTTAGTACTCTTGACCAACCCTGTAAACTGGTTGCTAATTTCTAAATATACCTCTAAAGATATCTCCATGTATTATTTATGCAATAGAATAATTTTATAGAGAAAAAGCATATAGAGCAATTCAAATACATGTACTTATATATTACTACGCAACACATGGAAAGTGATAAATCAGTTCTGACGTAGCTTTCGGCACTAGTCGGAGTGTTCGCCAATTTTTTTGTGTTACAGCAATCGACTGCAGAATTCAAATCACTTAACATTTTTAATTTAATAATTAAAAAAGAAATAAAATTGGTTCGTTGTTACAGCGCTTGCAAGCGCGACTGCCGGACTAAAGTGCCTGCATTACACCCCAGGTTGAGCACAGAAATAAATTGGGCTTGCCTTACTTAAAAATCTTAGTAGTATCTAATAAAGTTTATTATAAAGTTGTATATCCATCAGTATTATGATATGATTCAGCATCAAAGTGATCACTACAAATTCTTGAAATTTTTTATGGAAAATTTTCTAACAGCATTCATCCAATAAATCATTATCCTTATGAAATCTAAAGAAAAAAGAAATAAGTAGAATGAAATACCTCCTTTAATAATAATTTTTTTTTTAACGCATTATGTACTACCAACATATCTTTTAATATATGTATGACAAATATAAAAACTGTTTATTTCTTACCTGTGATAACTTCGACTATTGTCGAAAGGAATAGGTTTTTTTTACACGCAATGCACGTTATTGTCATTTTATTGGCTCAAATTAATACACTTCAAATTAAACAGTATATAATTTTGTATAATTTTTACTCCAATTTGATCTTATACTTTGAAATTTTAGGTTAGCTTTCAGCTTTTCAATAAAAATGACAATTGCTCACAACGCACGCACAAAAACAGGTAGGCATATAGGTAGCCTCATTTGCTTTCTCTTTTTTTTTGATGGACGCATTTTAGATTGGCTCTTCTAATCTACGTATAATGTATATATGATTGCACATAACGAAAAGTGCGAAAACTCACAAATCTATGTACCCGCAATAACAATATTCATTTTGTGATAATCACTGTACGACAAGTGAGTATATTATAATGGGGAAACATTAAATAAACTGACAACTACTAAATTCCAATGTTAATTATAAAAGACTTACTCCGTACTATTGTCTTCATGTTACATTTTAGATTATACATTTGTCTAAGTTTTGTTATATAAGGTACTCGTACTACTCATGGTTTGTACTAATATAATACAGATTTAAAAAATCTGATAAGATATATGTAAAAAATCAGTTTGTTAATTTTTTTTTATTTTGTTTAGCGTACATACTTAAATATTTTTAAGTAGACTACGTAAGAGAAAGTATTAGAAACTTAGTACAAGTAGGAAGGTAATTCGCATTCAAAGAAATTCTCCGTGATCCCTCTTGATTGATTACAGCCCATGGGCGGATCGCTGTGGGAACGATATGTCTGAAAGAGAAGTCGCATTAGTAAACCTTCTATTCGCCTGAGAGAAAATCTATGTAAGTTTTACAGATCTACCTATGTCATAACATAGATAGTGGGTACAAGCACGAAGCAATTTCAAGTATTTGTAAGCAAAGGTATTCGTAAAAAAACAACCTAATGAGTTAGAACGTACCTATATGAAGATATAAAACTACGGATAGAGACATAATCGAGTTGTTAGTCAATAAGAATTTAAAAATTGCAACAGTTTCCTTCGAGCCAAAACATCCTTCTAGACTTAATTTATTTTCAGTATATTTTTCCCTTGATTTTGTTGTAGAAGAGTAATTTCCTTAAAAAGAATTGATGCAAAAGAAGAGAATAATTTATATTGAATTACAGGTTATTCAAATAGTTTACAACAGATATCTTGCAGCAACGTAACAGGATTACATAAAATGAAGCAAGTATTCTCGCACAATGAAATACCCCTTGATCCTCACTGATTGATTACGGCCTGCGGGCGGATCAGTTATCGAGGGGGTGCGATATGTTCCAGGGAAAGATTTTACATAGGATATTCCCATGATGAAGGTATTCACAAAAATTTACTTGCTTTGCCTTGCTACAAAAAAAGCAAATAGGACGGTTTAATAGCTTGAAATTAGTAGTTAAATTTTAGTCATCTGGTAATTTATGCTTCAAAATGAATTATTAGTGAAGCGGCGTATGGAATCTGCCAACTGATAAACGGGTTGATGGAAGTCAATTGGCATAGCCTATGTGTGTGTGTGTATGTATGTGTATGTATGTGTATGTGCGAGGGTGGTGTATTACTTGTCGGCAACGGTCCTCTATTACTCGGGCGCTCTTTTAGACATGGAAAAAAGAAAAGATAGCTTTTAATTCCATTAGTATCAGCACGCCATAACAGGTGTGCAGCTGCAACGCACACCTGTCGAAAATCAATCTAATCCTAAAGCCACACTCCAATTCGTGTTGCAATCTCGTGTGTAAACAGTAAACCAATCGGCGATAGAGGGCGCCTCCCGCGGGCGCCGCGCCGCGTTCTGCTGTAATTCTATTTCAAAACCGATTCGATTCGCCGGCGCGACCACCGTTATAACCTATTCTTCGAACTTCACATCCATACATTTATATATGTATACAAAAATAGTGCATTTTTAAAACACTGTTTTAAACAAAATTCGTTTTAAACCAGACAATATTCATTTGTGTAACACAGATTGTGTCAATTCAAAGTCGATTCCAATGCCCTAGTTCGGAATACATTTATTACAGTACAGCATGTCCAATATTTGCGTGCCGATGCTGACCAATCGTAATCCAAGCTATATCAGACACGTACAATATCCACATAATACACTTAAACATAAAATACATAGACACATATGTATATGTATAACATATCTTTCACTTGCAAAGGGTTAGGAAGCAATTACAAACAAATAAATTATAGGAGGTATTTGATTGAATTTTTTGATAGCTGCCTTCACTGGTGGTTCGTCAGTCAGTTTTCTGTGCACTAGGAATGTCGAGTAAATATTATCTATTAGATTAAGTGTGCAATACGATCCAGTAGGATCGACAGGCGCAATATTTGCTCGCAGGCGTCGCAATCCCCGACGGAGTCTCCGTCAAACACGAACAGCTGCGTAATTCGATTTCACCGCGCTCCGCTTGCATAGCCGATAGACGTGCGGTCACAGTCCATTCATACTTAAATCATCTATAGACACCATAGGAACGGACACAAATAGTTTCACTACGAATATCGGAATTTTAGCTGCACAGGACACTTTGGGAATTTATGCTGCCTTTATTGAATATTCTCCTGTAACACGCTACAGGAATATTTATTAATTTTAGTGTTGTTATGGATTCACGTAACATGACGACTGTACTTCCCTGAAGTGTAAGACAGAGGAGTGTAGTACTCCCACGTTTCATTAGTGATGTTATACGTCCCAGCCTGGAATGAGGGTGAGACTCTTGCGATTTATGATTTTTATGTTATATAAAAATAAAAAAAGGAAGTCTACTAGAAATATATAATAAAATAATGTGCAGCAAATCTGAAAAGTTACAAAGAAATACCTAGTGAACGTCTAAAAGATTTTTCGACCGGTGATTCAAAGGCTATTTTGAGATAAATGCACTGTTTTGTGCACTGGTGTTGCAACTAGAATATTATGTATCAAAGTGTTGCAGGTCGGGAAATGGAACTCTCTAACAAAGGAACTCAAGGTACATGTCAGTCGATTAATTTATTTATACGGGTAATGGTATGTAACGACGAGCTTGCTGCGTTATCCAAAGAGTTAATTCGTGGTCAAAATACACTTCGCTTCGTGTCAAAGGGTAAGTAAAGAAATCTGTGACTATTCGAGTAAAGACCCCGAAGACTTCTGAACAGGCTGCGATCTCAATTGAGAGCCAAGCGTCAACTTTTCGCTCGAACTTCGCTAACTTTATCAACGCAGCTATGACTCCCGTTGTCTGACTATGTAGATTACCTGAATTTAAATTATTTAACTATTAGTTTCCACTACGTAATTTAGTTTGCAGCATTTCTGTAGTTTGTCGGTATATTTACCTTTAGAACCAAAAGAGGTATGATTACAACTCGCAGTTAATACGTCAATATTCTGTAAACATTAACAGATCTTAACCAGTCACAATAACTTTACATTACTATCAGTTGTACATACATTCCATAAATATTTTAATGTCAGGAATATATTCAAAAGCAGAAATATGTTTGGTATACGGCAGAATTTAAAATGTAAAGCGAAATCAAGATGTGGAATACACTCATACGCTCGAACGATCCCCATAACAACGCCGGATAACACAGCGCTCCGTATCTAGCGGAGTGAAAACTTCGAAATCCGTATCGGACGAACATCGGAGCGCATCTGAACGGACGAATAATATCGCACACGATAATATCGAATCGCCACTCCACGCGATATTCTATTGCTTTTTATTTCGTTCGCTGACAGCCGAGTTTCCATTCACTGCACCTTATAATAAAGTAACTAAGTTTCTGCTTCAGTCGACTGCGTTTTCGCATTTCATTTGCAAGGGCGAATGCTTATTTGTTTCATTAAGTTTATGCAGGAAAATGCTTGTGAAAAGTCCAAGAAGAATTTACCTTCGTATCTGATCTGACCGTCGCCGGGTTTTCATTTCATTACGAAGTCTTATTAAATATTCACACGAATTCCTCATTAGCGGATTGGACTTTGCTTACAACTGACTCAATAGAAAACTCTACATAAATCTAAAAATAGCATCGCCGTTTCTACTGAAGTTACAAAGTTTGTCCGCGAAGATACAAGAAATATTCTTAGTAACATTAATACGGTATACGGGTCTGTACTGCCGTCTACCTTTGTTTGTTTTGCTTTAAAATTGCAAATAATATTTACTCTAACAAGATGTCCAGCCGTGGACATAGACCAAGAGGTCTATGTCCAGCAGTGGACTGAGAAGGGCTGATGACGATGTCAATATAATATTATTATTTACAAAAACAAATCTAGTTCCAGGTGGCACAACATACCCATGTACGGTTCGCCAGCACCAGTACCATTTGTTATAAGTTGATTTTGTAAAAAACAGTTATCATCGAAACCGTTTACCTATATTTCGTTCTGAAGGGTAAAGTTGCCGCTCCCAGTACAAACTAGAGGTCGCCATTTTTGTTGTCCATGGGCAACAGAACCCAGCCGTGACTTGTAACTACTATTTATTCTTTATATTACTGAGTAACTGACTTATTATATTCACCCGTGCTATCACAATGAGAAACTAATAATCTTACTAATCGTTATACATATATACTTACTTTGAAAGATATTTAATTCAATCGAATTTGAATAAAATTTTTGAAACGTTAGCTCACTAAAATAGTTTAAATACATAAATGGCAAGTAATTTGGCGAGAAAATTTCATTTCGGACGAAGTATTTCTACATTTACAGCCCTTTCTTACAAGCAGCGCCATAAACATTCTTGAGCTATGACCATTTGTGAACACCTCAGAAACTAACGTATCTACAGCGTGAACTTTATTGTTTGCGCGACAAAGTTTAAAATGATCGACATAAATTCACAGGCGAGCTTCAGCGGGGAGTCGAAATCGTTTTATGGGCATTAGATAGAGTCGACGATGACGGGGGGCGCGACTAGTTTTACGATCTGTAGTTTGTACCACTCGATTGTATTATGGACCGGGGTCTTACGAATGCCTATTAAAAGCCTAACCGGCGAATAATTTAAAAGTAATTGGGTTTTATGGCGACAAATAGATGGCGGGGCTTTACGTCGCTTGTCAAACGGCAATAAAGATGTACCGTTTAAAAGGGGGCACAATTTATACTAACATTATGTAGTGTGACATTGAAGTGGCCAGTGTACCTGATCACGGAGGAAAGGCATTTTCACAACAGGTTGAAAATGTTTTTCTTTTATTCAAAATCAGTATTCTCTGTAGAATACATCAAATGAAAGATATTATTGTAAAAGACAAAGAGTTGTAGAATCGGATATCGACAGATTTAATCGAAATTTAGAAACGTGAATTAAACGCTTCTCACGACATACAAATGATAACTTTCAATATGGAATCCCGATACGAAGTCTCTTTTGACGGCACGAACAAAAAAGCATCGAAAGCTTGGAACGCGGCACACATCGACCGGTCCGTTCCATTACATTTAGTAATCACGCCCTATCCGGGAGCGACTCAAGAGGCGGCGGGGTGCAAATCGCTTCTGTACAATTAGGAAGGTCCGATGGTTTAGTGGAACCCCAGGTGTGGGGGGGGGGGGGCCTCGGGTGGCTAACTCACTTATGCAGGAGGAGCGGTGACTGCGCGTTCGACTGATTCAATTTGCACGTTTTATTGAGTGAAAATTGCTACAGACTGTACGCCAGAACGAAGACTCGTACAAAGAGCTACTATAGAAATGTAATGGTATCCAACATAAATTGGTCTAATTGAATGCAAATTAAATCCTTTGTAGGAGGAGACTGTTTGGTCTACGTATCACTTGGAATCTCGCGCCTGAGTCTTTCTTAAATACTAATATATCTCACAAATGCCACCACATTAATCGAACTTGAGTAAATAATGCAGTTTAGATTATGGTTTGCAGGAAAACGGACAGCGCCCCTCCAACCAAGAACTCCAAAAGATTTAGACATGTAATGTAGGTCTGTTAACGCATGGTATCACCCAAACCCGGAGCTCCAATGTATTACACAAGTACCAGGCGATTCATTTTTACGACCATTAAATCTATAAATAAATTAAGAGAATTTTCCTATCTGTTTTGTTAACGATCAAATCTCTACCTTTTACTAATACACATTAATTAAGGTAAGTCCGAGTGTGGATGAGGTCGTGCTGTTTCTCGATGAAGCTCATCTAATGTCGTAACAACACGCTACAGTGTGACGTCTCCAGGGGGATAAGATGGAGAACTGAACAGTGACTCAAGAGATAGAAGACATACGTTTCATTATACTAACTAAGACATGAAATTTTAAACTCTATTACATAAACGGCGCGGGAGAGAGTTATAGAAATAAAATAACGCCTAAATGAAATAAATCGTGCTTGCAACCAGTAGACCAACAAAGCAGTTAAATATGTTGGCTCTGAGAAGCACGTGGCACGCATTTCAATGCTTACCACCAGGCAATTCATTCGCTTTACTCTGATCACATTGTGGTTTATTTTTGTGAGGGCTCTTTTGGCTAAATTATTCCCTGGAAATCTATCGGTTAAACATTTCGATTCTCTGCAGCCATAGCAGGATATATGACATACATAAATGGATCATGGACTTACTATCTATTCTGCGCCTGTTTCTTTTTATGTGTTGGTGTGAGTTTCTACGATCGCAACGACAGCAAGTCCTAATGTGGGAGGTACTAGAATGAAACAAGATACATTAATACAAACTTCAATTTCTGTTAGTCGTTTACAGAACTGCCACTTGCACTATTTTTTTGGATGCCAGAACAATAGGCCGATTGTTAGAATGACGCCAAAGGCACCTTGGACTTAGTAGAACGACACTCGGCGCTAGCGGCTGCTGCTGGTGGCAGGAAAGATAAATAATACCATTAAGGTTGAGTGAGACTCATAAGTGAAAAAGGTCTTCAAGTAACGCGCGATATGTTAAAGAAAGCCTGCCTGTATAAAAAGAACAGCCAGCCGAATTGTCTACTGTAATATTTCTAGATCACGTTTGACCTCGCTTATAACAATTTAACCCAAAATACCAGTTTAATTTATACTAATGGTATCTCTTTCACTCTCCGAAACGATTGCATAACTCTTTCTCTGTCCGCCTCGGATGATAAACCCAGCTAATTACGAAGCACCCCGTTTCCCTTCTGTTATGTAATTACCGTCACACTTAACCCTTTTTCATATATTTTCGGAGGGCAGACGCGATGGTGTTCGTAGGTAATATTTGAACAAACTTTGTAAGCGACGTATTTGTAATTTGACGAAAAATCTATGACTCCAACTCTTTATATATCCCAGTGGTGAGCTCGGTTCGTTTTTGTCATTGTGGGAACCGTGAGGCCTATTCCATCACGCTGCTATAATACGGTTTATTATATTTTAAGGGAAATCTTGGAAGAAGTGAATGTCGTAAAAATACATCGTATGGGATTGAACTTAAATTTATTGTTACAATAATTCATTGGTTCGCTTTACTGCACTTTCCTCATATATACGCTATTTACGAGCTGGGACTCTTTAGAACCCAGAGAGTGCATTATAAATAAAGTCCTATTTTATTATAAGAACTCAATATACCTGACAACATTTGGCAACCAAATACCATGGCGGTGTATAGACGTAACAAGCGATGTAAAGCACCATTCTCCAGCCCCTCTAATGAACACGTATGTACAGAACATAAAAAAAGATTCGCCAACGGTTTATCGCAAAGTCCACCTAAGATTAAAGAGCCCACTTATCTTGATGATACTCTATAGAGAGTTTTAAAATTATACATACACCGCTGTACGCTTTGCTGGCGGGTAGTTTTATAATTTACGACAATAGACTTCGTAACGCCGGACATTATTATCCCTAATTACATAATTATGACTTAATAGAGTAATTTTTTTATACGTTCATTTTTATTTTCGTATTAATGGCAAATCACCGTTGACCATATCAATTAGAATAGAAAGGTTAATTTAATATATCTTTTTTTAAAGGCACATGACTAATCTAATAACATTATGACTTAATATAGAAAGTTTTCTAACTTTATTTTTGTTTTGAAGGCGAATTACCATTCTAATAAAATTATCACTTAGAAAGTGATACATATTTATTTTTTTGTCAATGGCAAACAACATTCGAGTTGCAGAAGACAGTCCAAGTCTTATGACACGAGTATTGGATGAACCGGTACAAATATTGACCGCATTGGAGGCGCCCGACCATGATATTGCCGGTCGCCCCGGGGCACGCCCCAAAGAGGGCCTTCGAAGTTCTATATTCCGAAGAATCCGTCCCGCGCTAGTCAATATTTGTTACATTGAGTATGTTATATGCATGTCAAATTGGCTTTCATTTTTTGCGTCGAACGAGATATTTTTTATAAGTTGTCATTCTCATCTACACAGCGGACAATTTTGTTAGAATCAACCATCGCATTCGTAGTTTAAAACTTAATCTAAGATTCAAACCGCGACAAATGAAGCAATATTTTACATTGTCGCAACATTCAACTTAATGTTTAATATTTTTTGCATTCAATTATCAACTTCAACTACTTACTTACTGCGGTTAATTTAACGAGAATTCGCGCCTTCGTGTTTTAAAAATGGAAACTTGCACAATTATCCACTTGGACCTAAAAACGGTCAGCCTGTGCGGCCGCGGAGCAACAGGAAGTCGCAACACGCGCGCGGGTCACGAGAGGCGGTGTGCGGTTCGATTTGAACTTTTTAAATTAAATTTAACTCCACAACTATTACAATGAGGGCGCGAGCGGCGCCGCAACTTGACCGGCGGTTAAATACTTCCACGACAACCGTTAAATATTTTTCCGCACCACGAGTTCACATTTAATTCCGTTGCATATTTAGGTTATGTTTCTGTACAGTGTGATTTGTTATAACATTTGGTTGCATCTCAAATAACTTCCACTTCTTAGTACCAATCCTGCTGAATAAAGTTCGGGGATGGTAAGGCGTTGACGTTAGAATAATAGCCTAAAGTATGGATTGGCTCGATATACATAAGATATAAAATTATCACTGCCGGTAGATCTGCGCAGACATACTAACTTTAAAAAACAATAAATTTGTAATGGAATGTACATAAATATATGTTAATAAGAAACAGAAGAAAATAATCGTTCTATCTAAGGGAGAACGCTAAATCAACGACTTTGTTATATAATAACCGCTTATTCGAAAATGAACGACACAGAGTTTCCGAGCATTTGTATCCAAAAGAATAACTCTTCCAAACAACTACATCTTTTGAAACGATTGAGGCTAAAGCGAAACTTTTCTGACTCCGCAGACGACACGCCCCGACGGGTCCAATAAGTTGCCACAATCGGCAAAATGCGATTTTCTACTAATAACTTCGAGGCTCGCTGCAACAGACAATGTGCAGCGGAGTGTGCGGTACAAACCGGGGGAAGAAAACTTCTATTAACTTTAATATTATATCATGTTTTTAAGCAATAATTTAAATTAAACCTAACATTTATTAGTCTGTATTTCCCGTACGTGCCCCGTACGTTTCCGTACGTAAAAGCATGTAGCACACTCCCACGACTCACGATGTGTTATGCGGCGCCATGGTATAGGATGCAAAACTATTACTATAACATTTAAAGCCAATAATACCGCAGAAGTTGTACTTAATCCCTACCGATTGAGTGCGCCAGTAACGTGTGTCGTCATGTAATATCACAAACAATAAAAGGAACCAAACGGAAGGTATTTTATTATGTACCTACTGTTATTTATCAACTGTCAACGGCGTCTCTTCGCCCCTTACATCAAAATATTGATTAAACACCCCACGTCTAAATATCGATTATTAACAAATAATAATAACCCGTTTAATAATAATAGTAATAATGAATAATATTATGACAGTTGAATCCGGTGTAATAATCCTTCACTGTTCAAGGGTTCGTGAGTTTGTATATACGAGTATGTTGAACACATATCTGCTTAACTCACGTATGTATGTTTTGCGTCCACCGCGACCTCGCTGCAATCGGCAGAAACTCATAAAGAAGGACCTCGTTCAGATCCAAAACAAGTATTTATTTAAAAATACACTAATGAATGTCTCTGCGTCGCTTAAAATTGTATTAATGTTGAAGAGCGAAATGATAGCTAGAGCCTGAACAGCTCTCCAAAATGAGTTTCATTTCTAGTTCCCGTCACTAACGTGGCCACAGAATTCATGTCCGGTAGAGAACCCATCCCATTTGCATACTCTAAAGTACTTTACGTGTATAAAATAGTTAATTTATCTCTCAACACGTATAATTATCAAAATATTATTTAGTTATTACATAAAGTGTTTCTTTAAACTAGTTATACATAAAGAGCTATATATAAAAATGGTATGTCTGCAAGCTTGTATCCTATTCTTAACAGACAGGTCGTATACCACTAAATTATCAAAGATTCTGACCTAAACTAGAAAACATTCTTGTTTAGGTCAGAATTTTAATATTAACAAACGCTAAAACCTTGACGACATTAAGGAAAACATTCGATAACGTTGCTATAGTTGTTGCAAAACGTTAATATGGACCTTACCACAAAACACATCTATCCAATATCAGTTCTGCAGACCTCTTTGACGTCGCACGAACAGTTTCCGTCGGACTTGTAAACAAGTGTCGCAGAGAAAGATTCACAATATGGCGGCCGCGCCGGTACGATATGAGTTTTATATTTGAACAGGCACTAACAGCTATTTGCATTCATAAGTTTTCCTCATATTTTATATGATTAGACAGCCGCCGCGGGCGAAGCTGGCGCGCTCCGATATTGGACGTCCTAGTATTTATGGTACGGAAAGCTTATTAATATGACGGAGGTTATTAGAATCATGATTTAATTTCACATTCTGATTTAATTGCAATAGACTGCGTTGCGTTTTCCATTTGAATTTTAAATATGCGTCTGAAGTTAAATGGTATTCACATTTGATTTCAGAACATTAGAGATAATTGTATATAACAATAATAATGCTTATTTGCTAGGCTAAATATAAAAAAATAAATAATGTACGGGCATACCAACAGCCGATACATATTTTTATATAGGTATTTATTTCGGAAATACAATAACTAATCAAATGACAGCGTAGTTAGGTACATCACTATCTATATCATGTATTCTATACACTATCTATATTTTGTAGCACTGATAACGAATAGAACCATTTGTTCCTTGGGTGCAATAACATGGAACTGTAAGAAGCTTAAGATCTAGAGTTATGGTGTAAGACAGTACAGCCAGTCATTTGTTATCGTTTTTACATTGAAATGTGAAAAATGTTTGCATTGAACGACGACAGCACGTTGTGGTGGGATTAGAACTTTCTCGATAAGCTGATCGACATGGCGATCTCTTCAATACCATGATCTCTATATTTCTTAAGAAACTGTACATACACATACATACATATTATATATGTATGTCAGCATAACGTGAATAGCAGCAGTGTTTGATAAAACGAAATGCAATTTTCCCGTCTCCTTTTTCTGTGAGAATTACTGCAGTTTAATTTAAAGATTAGAGACCAAGATTAGATTTAGAGACTACGATCACTAACTCAACATGTGTCCGAGGAAGAGTCGGGCCTATAAGGAACAAAACACAAAATTGTTCCCTTATTAATCTCTGTGGACATCTTACTTATAAGTACGTAGACGTTTTTAAATTACGCTTGGACATCAAGACATTAAGCGTTTGTGTAATTAACCAAACATGTTATTGAGCGACTAAGTATCTTAAGCTAATTAATTTATGTACATGTACAAATCTCATTAGAAGCGAGCCGGCGCGAAACAGGACACCTCAGTGCGATCCGATAGCTTATCACTTTAATAGACAAGAACATCTAAGCGATTTTAGATCGTATTTTACAAACGTTAAAGTCTATTTGACCTCTGCGGCGAGCAGCAGGTTCCGGATTCGGCAAGGCACCTATTCGAAAACGTATTTATATCAGCTATAAGGTCGAAAATAAAGTTGGAATTTAAATTTATCCACACTTAACTTAATCTGTTTAATGAACGTCGGGAACTTCGCAGCGTTTTTAATATCGTTTGCTTCGATTGGACAGATTTTTGCTGTTTCTTCCTTCAGTATCGTAGTACCTACTGCTTCTCGAAAAGTAATTCTAGATTTTCTTTTGAATGGAACTCTCCAGGCGATGCCTCTACAGTTTGTTCATTTCCTGCCTTTGTGCGGATTAATTTTATTAACGGTGCATTTAACGTTTTGTGAATGTAATGGTATATTTTGTAAATTAAAAGGATATTATTCGTAACTACAAGTTTAATTTGCTTGAACGACGTTTATGACTTCATATTTGAATCATGGTATATCTTAAGTTCGTTCCCGTTTACATTCTAATTAGTTTTACGCTAAAGTCCAGAAAAAATGATAAGGACATTTATATACTCGTAAATACATATAAAAGAAAGAGGCATAATTTTATGAGCCCTGAATGAGTCCTATTAAAAGCATAACAGAACCCGATGCACATGAACAGGAAGTAAAAGGAACAAGACATTTTATTACCACAACCCGTTTTTCTCCAAAATCCGCAACCACCAAAAAGGTTCTATAAACAGGCGAGTAATAAGCTGCATTATAATCCTATTCAAAATTTCACAGTATGACCGGAAGTCGGCGGCCGGAAGCGAAAGCGGCCGGCAGATGGCGCCGTTTCCTCTTATTGCTGACCGCGCCACAAAGCCCATAGCTTTATATTCTACGCAACATTCACCGAATCAAAATTGTACCAAAATAAACCGTGCTAATCAGACTTAGGGGCGTTATGAACGCAAGGAAAAACTTGTTAGGCTGCTGAAATGAACGCAACTAGTTTACATTGCAAACTTACACATTCATACGGATCGTGTTAAAAACGCCTTTACTGCTTTATAATAGGTGTTATAATGTATTTGTAGTGATGATGGGAGTGTTTAAAATATGCAAGTAGCTAGGAGACGAGAGATTTGCGAGTGGCGTTGATTTAATGGAATTCGCGGGAGACAACGAAACCTTTTGAAAGTCTGTCAGGCGCGCTGATGGGCGGAACGATGTGACGTTTGTTATAACTTATGTTTTTGTAATGTTAAATTGCAAATTTTTAATTGAAGGACGGTATAATGTATGCTTTATGTGTATATTGGTGTCGCCAGATGTCATAACAGGCATTGAACATTGCAATAATAATACATTACGAAGCTTGAAATAATTAGCAATAACATTAACGCATGCGAAATTGAAATACGCAAATATTTACATACGAGTATATGCACATCCGAGTATATCTAATTGCTCCGAACTATTTCCGATGGCGAGTGAAATCTGAAAATCTATCTTTAGTCATCATAGTATTCTACGGCCTAATACATCATTATCAGAATATGTTTATGTCCAAAATCAAACCAATAAATAATCATGATTGATTCTGACGGTCTAGCGAAATACAATATTATGACGAAAAAATAAAATTGCTCTAATAATCATATCCTTCAATTAAAAATATTTACAAACATTAAATCCGAGAACCGAAATTAAATGCGAAAAAATCCAAAACGTGGTGTAGGTGTTAAAAAATCGAGTACTCCTCAGCTAAGTGTAGAAACACCTCGTAGCAGCCATTACATGCGTATGACATATTTATACGAGAGCTCTCGGCGGCATCCCCGGGGCACTGTAGCGCGTTACGACGTAGGCTTTCACGTCGCGGTATGAGCTGCGACGGCCGTAGAGGAGACATTTAGCTAAAACACTCATTTATACCTACGGTTACAGAACTTATATCTATATTATTACATTAACTCCTTGCACTAACTGATTAATAAATACTCAGTTATTAATTCATTTGTGATCGACGTGGGCGAATAGCAAGGTCTTAGCTATGGTTAGATTTAATAGCTTTATATCCTTTAACATTTTTATATACAATATGTTGACAAATTCCATTATTATATTGCATGGGTTATGTGGAATGTTACATGACACAGCCTTCGATTCTCTTTAAATTTTTACCATTTAACACTAACGTGAATCATTGTAAGTGATGATAACTAACGGACTAATGAAATTAACTATCTCTATTCCTATATTCCCGTCAGCAAATTGCGCTAACTGACAATTTCATTAACAAAGTATTAACTGAATTAATTGACACACAATCCTGTTTGAGATCCGAAAGCTGTTACTTGTGCCTGTCACGTGGTTGTTTGCAACTCTACTTAAAAATGTCGAATGAAGTGCGGACTCAGTAATGAAATTAATTTATAGTCAGGAATTTAACTTGAAGATATGCATGTATATATGTAGTATGTTTTGAAGAGCAAACAGTCAAAATGCCGCCTCTACATTTCGTGGCTAGCGCGCGGTCTCAGCTGATGGGAGCAGGTAGCGCCAATATCTGTGATGGAGTACTTGTTACGCGAACACTCGGTGAAAACACTCTCAAATATTCAACGCTAAAAGAACAACATACGTCTCGATTTTTACGTGCTTTATTCCTCAAAGGAAGTGAAAGAATTTATCAAACGCTACTACACAAAGAATTTTTTATTAATAATACACACTGAATATACCATTGATTTTCTCAATAAGCTAATCGGTTTAGATTTTTGGGTGTTAAACATTTGCTTCCGCACACCGTAGTACAATTAAGAAATTTTGAAACATATGTATACTTACTTTAATAATTTCTTATAAAATAACATATTAAACAAGAACTAACAAGAATGTATATACGAGTAGATACATATCGTTATGCCAAGTCCCTTACGGGGTAGGCTTATACATACACAATAATACCCAATACATGAAATCCTTTCTGTCTAGTACCGATATATTATTTCTTTCAAGTTTCATAAAGTGACGGTGTTAACATAAGTAGTCGTAATTATATTTCAATCGCTAGTATATATGTACATATGTACATATATTCATAACAGTAATCCACTCATCGTCATCAGCCTATCTCAGTCCACTGCTGGACATAGACCTCCCCCAATGAGCGCCATCACGCCCTTTCCTCGGCTTATCGCATCCAGCATCAGCCTGCAGCCTTTCGCAGATCGTCATCACACCGGACCGGAGGGCGTCCTACACTACGTTTGCCGAGTCGCGGTCTCCACTCCAGAACAAGTTCCCCTTCAGTGGGGCTATATTCGTAAGCACTTAGTTTCTGCAAAGGTGTCGACGAGCATTACACAAATGGTCCTAAGAACTACTCTGTAGATGTATAGTTTCCACTTTATATTTATAACCTCTTGGAAACGATTTCTTTGAATAGATTTGTTTACCGCGCGTGCCACTCTCTATCTGTGAAATGTATCTGTCTATGCCTGCCAAGGTCATTGATCATTACATTAACGAGCCATCCCACAGAACTAAATATATAATGTAACTAACAAAAGCCCTTAGCTGTCATGCTAGGCTGTACAAATAACGAACAAGGTCCTATTGTTCTTTCAGTCACTTGACTGCCTCGTTGGTTGAGTGGTTGCAAGTGCCACTGCCGATCTGGAGGTCCAGGATTTCATCAATATGTCATAAAACTATTTACATTAAATTAAAATATTTAGAAAAAAATACGTTATTTTCTTAATCAGTATAATGTGTAGAGGCCCTTAAAATGTGAAGTTTGAACAAGAACTCAGCGCGGGAATTAAATTACTTGGAGTCATCTTAACGAGACTGTGACCTCGTCATCTTCAAAGGTAAACATTCCTAAACAACATTTGCGCTAATTACTCGACCGGGCCTTTTAAAAACACTCATTCCTTAATTCATATCCCGAGGCTATTGAGTTTGCCCCGTTTCGCTTAATTAATTGTCTATCGGGGAAGTACATTCTGTTGTTTATTTTTGTTCTACAGTCATGATAAGTTTAGTTCGAACCCTGCATTGCTTGATTTGGTCGAGTCTTTGTGACATAACATTTCGTCCAATTATATTAAAAAAACACGGCGATTTACAAAAAAAAATTAAATGCGCTTACTACGTAATATTGTAATTATAATAACATTTACCAACGGACATAAACAAAAATGAAACCACAAAAAAATGTACCAAACAAGGAAATTGCAAGTCAACTCGTCTATAATTTTACTAATTCACCAAGTGTGATAGTCCCTACATCCCAGCTACGACCAACGTAGCGAGGCCCCTACTTGTGGCTGATAGAAATTTCTGGAGGTTTTTCGTTTTCATCACTTAAGCGACGAATATTTTATGGGAACAAAGAATTCTCAGAGACAATGGTCTACATGGGATCCGCATGGAACTCTGGTTACTTTGCATTTGAAATTAACAGCAGCATCCACTTGAATAATGGCGGGTGACCAAGTTCAAGGAGCAATTTTTATTATCATAAAAAGATAATGAAGAAAGCTCCATCGTACCACTTATTCTAATTAAGTGAAAAAACAAGATTTTTCAAAAGTACCTTGATTGCGAAGTATTTATTCGGACGACGGCCGCACCTTAGATAAACATTTTAGGCTGCGTTGAAGGAAACGAAATAAATGTAATTGGATAAAGTTTATTTTTCGTTGCGACCACTCAGGATTCGAAATTTGTTTTTACATTGAATTTTGTTATGCCAGTCCGTTACGTTTGTTAAATAATTGAAAATGTAGCGTTTGCAAAACAAAAATTTCGAAATTTAAGGAATCACAAAACAAAACTAGGGCTACTTCTTACCAAAATTGTAATGTAACAAAATCGGGCAGGAGAGGCCAACTCGCAGTGGATCGGCATCAGTGGCAGCGTCAGGGGTGACCAACCGTGTTGTGCACGCAGCACACGTGCGCTGCAATTCGGAGGGCGCCCTAATGAAGTGGGGTTGCGCACCCCTGATTTAAGCTTGAGTGTACACCCAGCAGGAGAGATGCTACAAATTTGCGATAGAAAAATATTACTTTTTACTTATAGTAATTTTTCTAGGACAACTCTATACTCTAAAATGATACCCTGTAAGTTATTGAACGTTTGTGGTTTCCACCCTTTTTGTGACCATATAACACTATCATATGCATGTTTTTCAATTTATTTAATATTTTTAGAGCATACTGTATTTGTTTCTATCAATATTATCGCCATATCTACACAACGTGAAAATATATCCGATTCAGTGATATTCCAACGCTAAATGATACAACCTTTGCTGCATTTGCATTACAAAGTATATTCGCACTCACCGCTCCACGCACGCGTATCTCCCACAGCTGACGATCCTTATCTGCAACAAAAGTGCAATTTATGGTTACATTTCATTTGGATCGAAACAGACGGCGTGCGTGCGCGAACAATGGCGTGTTCATCGCCGTCATTTTTGATTTAAAGAAATCGCTACATTGTCGCACTCCGTCCCAATTGACGCACCGTCATGTACGCTCATTATCCGGATGCGAGGGCGGTACTTCGGTATTTTCGCAAGTAATTTGACAGTACTGTTTCGTTTTAACGTATTGAATGCGAATTGTGGAGGGCTTTTAATATTTCCGTTATTGCGAACGTAATTGGTTACAAGTCGTACCAGTGATTGGAATGAGATCGGCGTAATGTTACAAATATATTTGTTTTTTTTGAAGTTGTATCTTTACAGTTTTAGAGTATTATGTGCTATTAGTATTATATATCTAGTGTTAGTATTAGTGTATGTGCATTAGATTTAGGTTATGTTATATTTACTAAAATAGGAGTCATAAAGTCGTATGCCAATGGAGACGCCCTTGATAATTTTGTATCTATTTAATTTGTCCAGCCCCTAAAGTAAAATTAAACATTAAAAGTATTTATAAGGACAAAGGGTACAATTTTAGCTATTATCTTCGTTCGCAATGCTCGTTACTTGTCATGATTTCACACATCAAATTAAGTCACCCCTCGCTACCCCAAGTGTGTGCTGGGGATATCCCGCGCTTAGTGGTTCTTTCCGAATAAAAAACCGTTTGCATTGTCTATAAGATATAAGAAAAAGATATTTTAATATTATATGTAAGAAATAATACTAATTGATTTTCTAAACACATCTCAATTTTGAGACCAAGCATATAAATTAGAACATGTTTCTGTAGGAGTTTAGCGAACTAGTGACTGGTTTGATAACAGCCTTTGTTCGGAGGTGGTCCGTGAAAACACCACAACGTACTACTGCCGAGTAGCTTAGCACGACAATACAAGACGTCCAAGTTTCATCATCGTTAGCCATTTTTATTCCGCTGCTGGAGGTAGGCCTCCCAAAACGGGGTTTTACAGATGGTTTCCATGCTGGGCGTGCGAGTTCGAGATCGCTAAACACAACTTCTCGCACCGCCTACACTAGTATTCATCAGCGGCCAGGGCATCCATCCGCTCCTAAGTACGGCACGCGATAAGCAACCAGCTGGTCACCAGAGCCTCGTATATTGTATAGCACTGCGGACAGACGAGGGTGGGTTGCGCTCCGGAGATAAGGCTTAGTACCTCGTACACACGTTTTTATTCTTATTAACTTGTTTTTCAATTTAATTTACTCGTAAGTCACCAAGTATCTGATGCTTCTTAGATTCAAATATCATAAAAGAGCCAAATGTTGTTAAAAATTTTTACTATGAATTTGTTTCCTTTAATTGTGTAACAAAATTGATGTCAGACAGCGTTTAGGCATAAAGTTAAAACTAAATAACTAGTTATAACATTGCGTCAAGACCAAGTTATTCGGAACCAACCCTAAAAATGGTGACAACATTGATATGTTTGTGGTTTTTATGACACTCTGTGCTTGTATCTCATAGTGATTGAATACTATGGACTTACGTTGCTTGTTTCCAACCAGTGATATTTACATATTATAAATAAAAGATACCATGGATATAACTTGTACCAATGGTAATGTTAGACCGTAAAACAATTTGTAGTGTTGGAAAGCTGAAGGAATGTCCCACAGTAAGGCACTTGTTCCTGAAGAAACGCATAACTTGTCGCGAAATAAGAGTTTTTTCTTTATTTATACTCTTTAATATGACACCTGTATAATGATACTGTAACACAGAGCGAACTTAATGCCTAATACATTTTTGTGGTGGGTGTGAAATTAATAAAAGTAAATGTGAAGATAATGAAAGTTATCATAGACAAGCATATTTAATCACTTCAATTTAGTACATGGTATCACTACGATCGGTATGAGTTGTTTTATTCTGATTGCGTCATTGTTAAGAGAATACATAGCTAATGTTATCGTCGATGATCAGACAGCAGGTCAACACTAAGAACAATAAAACATTCCAGTCCGTGATGGGGCATCACGAAATTGAGGTCTACCCTATTATGATCTCGAGGACAATTTTGTGGGTAGTTTTAATGGCTCTAGTTGTAATAGTTAATACTTCAGTGACCGTGTTTGTCATACTTTGAAACTCCAACATTAAAAAATACCACACTGCCCTTTTTCTGACATTCCGTTGCAGCACATGTACATTAGTTTGAATTGACCATCGATGGTAGTAATGCACCGGAAATTAATGTGAATTGGAACTTATAACTTGACTGCCAGAAATACCTGTATTACGCGTGGGTACGATGAAACATAGCATCATCATTATCATCAGCCTACTCCCGTCCACTGCTGGACATGGGGCTCTCTAATGGCACAAAATAAAACATAACGCTATTTTCTAATTTTCAATTTTAATATAACAAATAAAATTTACGAGTACACGGTTTCAGCGACCAAAATAATGTATACAATGTACCCATAAATAAGGGAAAGTATTTTTTCAGGCTTAAAAAACAATAGACGAAACCGGCGTAAGTTAGTTAGCGCCAAGTCTCGCCATACAAATCGTATTGTGTTCGTCGAAAAAAGTCGAAGTAAGTAAACGTAAATGGCTGAAGCCCATTAAGTCGCTTCGATTTACGTAAACTAATTTTTCTTCACCACCAAATGTACTAGGAAGAGACAAAAAATGTTTTACATCCCTCTATTCTATGTTTATAGAAAGGAAAAAAGTTATCTCATGGATTTTCAGTATGACATTAACGGAGCCACAGTTAATTTTATGCTACATGCTTTTTGGAAAGCTTTTAATTCGTTTGAAATCCTCCTTGAATGTCAACAACAAATCTGACAACTTACATAGCAAATATTATATTTATATGCGTAAAAATATAACTCGCGTACTAAACACTAATGCATTATATTAAATTCCACCTGTTCAAATACAATATAACAAAATGTTATTTGTAAGCTTTGTTCCATGGGACGTAGACGTAACTGGTGAACGTGGGACTGTACTACTACACCTCTCTGCCTACCCCTTCGGGGATTACAAGCGTGATGTTGCGTTATTATTTATGAACATTGAATAAAAATCTATATTTATTCAGTGCTTACTGCAAAAGTAAAGTTGCGCGAAGTACGCCCCACGCAACGGGTCTAAAACACAACCAGTGAAAAGAATCCAAAAACGTCTAAAAAGACAACTTCCATAGCTCGGAGGTCAGTTTTACACAATAATGGCTTATTGTCCGCCCTCGGCACTCGTTATAACAATCGTTTGTTTAATTAAGCGAGCCCAGGAGACCCCGACAAAGAATCTTCCATTTTTTTTCTTAGACACTTTCAGAGCTTAGTTGGAATATTTTTATGTTGGTACATTAGTCTCTGGAGCGGACACTTCTCTTATTTTATTCTCACTTATGCCTTTCCACTTCTCCCAAATAGAGTAATGAGTGTTCTCGGTTTTTAAATATCATTTCATTACGAAACGAAATGATTCCGTAATGGAATATACATACATATGTATATTATTATGTTTCATTACAGAACTGATTCGAATCCTACATGATGTATAAATGTGGCTCAATTTGAGAAATGTCAACTATCTTTGAACAAAAACGTAACATCACGCCTGTAAACACCGAAGAGGTAGGCAAAGGAGTGTAGTAGTACACTCCCACGTTTCACCAGTTTCGTTTACGTCCCATGGAATAGGTGGTGAGCACTACTAGAAATTTTAAATTAGTAAAATCCAATAGCACCCGACCGGCAGTCGCCTTGCAACCACTCAACCAACGAGCCAGTCAGTCTATGTACAGTTATTGGCAATTACATCGTTCAGTAGTAACTAATTCGTGATAAGCACTTTCTGGAAGGTTCTTTGACAGACGCACTAGAGAATGTGGAGTGAGCTGTATGATCAAATATGCTTAATGACTACGCTCCTTGTAGGAAGAAACCCGTATTCCGCAATGTATGGCTATTGAATAATGACCAAGATTGACCTGAACATTGTTCCCAAATGAAACGAAAAAATATGTAGTATTCCTCAAACACAACTACGACGACTATTTGTAACAAAATTAAAAAGCCGTTGTTAGCATGTACATAGTGAGTTAAGTTGTATCCCAAGAACAAAAGTAGCTAATGAATTAATCGTTTGTTACTAAGTTGCTAAATGTAGTAGAAACTGATGTCCTAGGTTTGCCTGCGGTATTACCGCCACTACACTCGTTTTAGCCGCTAAGCAGCAAAGCGTAGCTCAAGTAAACATTTAACGGCTTTAAATAGACAATTATTATTGAATGTAGTGAGCTCGCCGCGCTAACATTGTTGTAAAACAAAAAAAGAGTATATAAACATTCCGTCTTATATTAAGTTGCTTTTTTTACGCGAAGAAAAAAATATCTTAATAACCTGCTTCCCTAAGAAAGTTTTATAAACAATTTTCAATTCGTGCTCACAAAAGATTTGCCGCAGACGAGGACGGACAGTCATTAAAATTTGAAATCGTTTTGACAACAAAAAAACTGGGAATTTCTTAATTAAAACAAATTTCCCCGCAAACACTAAGGGCTAGTTTAGGCCGTTTCTCGAGTTGGTGGTTGAGTGGGAGGCGCGGGGCGGGGTGAGGGCAGGGAGGGGTGGATTGGAAAGAAGCTTTTAATTAATGTCGTTGTGAGATCCTTAATTGCAATCCGACGTCGCTTACGAACGCTTCGAGTTCGCGCCTCGCGCTGTCAAACGTGCCCGTGTTGCGCGGGAGGCGGGACAAACCGTGCAAAAATAGGTGTTCAAAATTACGCAAACATTTTTGCTTTATGACTAACATATGCTTAAAAAAGTATTCCTTTCCTAATAAATGTTATAACATGAGTTCTACATATAAATGTAAAACCATTAATGGCCACAAATTACGAGTACACTTCAACGTATTTGCGGTAGGTAATTCATATATTTACAATAAATATACATTGAATCATGACTCCCTGTTACAGCATTGCGTATTGGTTACATCTGACTTTTTACATACATATACATAAATTATATTCCAGGAAAATTCACAATAAGAAACACGTGGATTCATCAATCATTTTGTTGCTTTTACAATTATGAAAAACGAAATACGAGAATGGTCGTGTCTTTACACATGTCCAAAAATAAATAGAATATTAACCTATCGTAACACGCACCTTTATTTCACCATAAGTGTAGGCAGTACGTAAAAACATAACATCCGCAACGATATCAATTAAAGACGATTAAAGTATTAATATATAAAAGCAGCTCCCGATCTCGACGGAAAATCTCGTATAAAGTTTACCCTTGAAAGAGTGTAAAGGTTTGTGCTGCGCTCTTCACACGTCGCCGCCGCGGATAAGCCCGTGTAATTAGGCTCACAAGAAAATTAACGCGAGACCTCGCGCTGCAGACGTACGCGTATAACATAAAAATAAAAAACACCGCGTCGGAAAGCGCACTGTTGCGAAGAAGTTTTAATTTTTTTATTTCGAAAATTATGCACTTAGCGTAAGACGTGTGCGGCGGAAGAGTGTGGGGTGTTCATTTATTGCCTTTAAAGCGTGAGGCGTAGTAAGTATGTGATATTTCGCATTGATGCCTCGTTAGTGTATGCAAGTCGGAGGCTTGTTTATTTCGCTTACGTATTAATTAGAAACCCTACTATTTATTTTTTGGTATTATAAGAAAATTTGCACATGTTAGATTTTCTGTGATTTCTCTGACTATTGCCTTAAAACTGCTCATTATGAGCTGAGATGATGTTAATTTAATACTCCTGTTTATTTGACTATTTTATGTTTTTGCTAAACATCTTCACACACGGACGTCTGATCCCAAAGTAAGCATCAAAAGAGCTTGTGTTAGACCTGTAAACAGAAATACATGTGCGAATCGCATAAATATTTATAGCGAGCACAACTCAAACCCTCTACCTACGGAAGAGCAGTTAGGATCGTCAGCCACTGGCCCACGGAGCCAGCCCACGTCGTTACAATTGTACTTGAAATTCCAATGTATAGAAAGCCAGTTAATGTGACTGCCGAACACTATGCCTACAGATCAGAACGCGTATAAAGTGGTATTTTTTCAAATCAAATCGTGGAACAGTAGCGGATTATATTTTAATATTCATAGAGCGATGTTTCACGTTTTAAAAGCGGCGCGGGTGAACGCACCATTTGTATTCAGCGCGCCGCGACACCATTCGCCTGGCGCTGCCGCAGATATGTATCGTTTTGAGGAAAATGCACCGTTTTCTCCATTTAAAGTAAGATGTTAGAATAACGAGTAACAAATTCAGTCAAATGTTATATTTTTTTAAGTATATATTTGCGTGTACGATATAAAAAAATATAAATATTCTTGTAACGTTTTAGGAGCGTTGATTGTTAAAATGAGTACGTCAATATAATTAAGACTCGCTCGAATTAAATATAGAGGTAATGCAAAACTTTTATAAAGAGTCAAAGTGATGATAGGGCATCATGATTTTTCAAGATCGTCCACAGCGAGGGGGAAAGTTGCTGCACTTTGCGGTCAGCAACGGTCCTTTAATTTTCAGCTCATTTTAACAAATAAAATACAGAAAATTTATTTCCTTCACTACCTTCTTTCTTATTCTTTAAGTACACGTATTCACATTTGTTTAAGTATTGGATCTGGTACCTGGGTCGCCTTTCCTGCATCCTCCTATTAGCCGAAGATTGAGGTTTTATCTTTCTCCACAGTTCGGTTTTCTCGCTCGTTTTTACCGCGCACGTGTAAAATGTGAAATGAGCTCCCGTCTGAGGTTTTTCCGCAGAACATTAACATGATTTTCTTAAAAAAAAACACAAAAAAGCTCTCCTTCAAAGCCAGCAAAGCATTGGCCAATCCTCTGGTATTGTCAGTGTCCATAGACGATGGTGACCACCTACGATCGGGTGGCCCGTTCGCCTGTTTCCTAGGCCAAATACAAGTATATTAAAAAAATGTTCAATTTCAAATAAATATTGCTCATTAAATAATTATTTCTTTACAAACGTAAATCCGATTGAATTTTCAAAAATGTTTTTACACGAGTGTCGTAAACAATACTAAACCGATGAGTACGTATGTGCTTCGCGTTCCAACGCATGACATATCGAATATACTTTTCAATCCACCATTTCACCCCTTATTTTCAAACAAAACGAATAGCATAGGAATTGAAGCGCAGTAATATGGATGGTTACAATTCGAAACGTCGATCGCGCTCGAGCCTCCATGTCCGTATACACAACTAATTGGTTCCACTGTTGATTTTCATTTCTGTTATATTTTACGCCAAACTGGAATAGCGAATGGCTCCAACGGAAAAGTTAATTGACACCTCCGGCGAGTAATGGTAGTGCAAGGTGTTCGCCAGAGTGGCAGCCAAGTGGATGGCTAATTACAAAACAACACGTAAAATACATTTTGGTGTTTGCACGAAAATCAGTCATTACATGCTCGTGCGGTTCTCGGTCTGAAATGAACATGCTGAAATATAAAAATAATTTTAGTTATTTAACTGATAAGCAAAGAATGACAAGATTGATGAAGGTAGAAGACGACATGTCACGAAATTACATCTCGGTATTGCGTTTGATTTTCCTAGGATTTGAATCCATTACTTAGAAATACTTAGAAAATCTTAGAAATACTTAGAAAAAAGGTTTCGCCACTAGACAAGTGGTCGCTGGCCACATGATCACTGAGGTTGTCTACGATTGAATATGTGCCTTCATACTTATAATGTCATAGAAGCTTTGCCTGTGTTTTTCGTATAGCATAAATACTAAATTAAATGAGTACAGAACAACAATCGAAATGATGTAAATGTGGTTCTGCTAAGATGAAATATACGAGGTTTAAGCTTTGAATCTTCTTGTCTGCGGACCTGCACACCCGGAAAAAGCAGAATACAGCAATATTCAATAGTACTAAAAGAAGCAACGTATGCCTGCTCGTCCGGACACGGCAGAAGAAAACAGTATAAGCCTTGCTGCGTGACAGCACCAAAAGAAGCAACGGCCGTGATTTCAAAATTAAAGTCTGTACACATTCTAGCACGTACGTAGTGAAATTAAGTAATTCTCTACACCCCAATTTGTCTTGCGGTATTGTTTCTTTCATTTAAAAGTATAACAAACAAGATTGATGTATGACAAGTGCACATGTAGGTATCTGTCAAGTATAATAAGTTACAGATTAAATGTCTTAATCATATAATTCCAGAAATAAAAATGTGAATTGTGAATACATATATAAATAAATTTAGCGCGATAGCCGCCACATATTTTTAGAGAATATGAAAATTTGAACAGTCGATTGTCACAGTGTATGTAGAGAACTAATTGACTCAATTGTCACCGCTCTGTTTGAGCGGGTTTTAGTCGGCGTTTGAATTGGAAATGGTCCGAATTATACTGTTCATTTCATTTGAACTGAGCTTTTGTTTTACGGCCATTCAGCCATTGTTTGCATTTGATCAAATCACCTAATAAACATATTATAGAGGAACTAATATTTACATTTGAACGGCATACATTTTAAATTACTTTATTTGTAAGCAAATATACTGAAATTATACCAAAGAGCCACTGTAAAATTGAGTATGTATTTTCCTTGTGATGATATTGATGAAAGAAAAATACATTGAAAATGTTATCCTAAATGTTTAAGATACTCGATTGTATTTTTGGATTGTACCTCTGTTCGCTCGGGTATTCCAACAACGAAAAGAATTTTAATTTGGTTAACAGAAGTTACACCGTACACTATAGAATATTTGTGCACTGTATAAAATATCCTAAGTGCAGTCGCTCAGATTATTGCGAGTATGTAAATGGCTCGTTGAGTCGATTAGCCAACAAATTCAAATTCAAATTCAAATTCTTTTATTCATTATAAGGTATATACATACACTCAATGAAGGTCATGTCTAGTC
>DWJK01000090.1:0-29932 GCA_018248815.1 Croniades pieria auraria
CTACAGCGATGTCACGCTCGTACAGTAATGCGCAGCTATAATGAGTGGATCCGCTGGTCGCAGTCGCGGCGAGCGGCGGCGGCGGCGGCGCGCGCGCGCGGCTGGGCGCGCTGCTGGCGGCGCTGGCGCCCGGCGCGCCGCCCGCGCTGCTGGAGCGGCAGCTGCTGCCCGCCGCCGTCGCGCTGCTCTACGACCAGGACGTGTACGCTCGCTTCTCTACTCGGACGTGCTCCTTCTTATGCTGATATCGTCTTAACCGAAGCAAATTATGGGCGAAAATGTAGTGTCGCCGTTAATAACGATCGTTCACTTAGGGCTCCGTGCCTATAGTAGCATATTAAGCGGACGCTGTTCGTATTCGACGCGTTCTTTACGACGTATTATATGACCGCGAGCCAGACTATTATCGATGTATCGAATGTAAATATCGGCCCCCGCGTATAAAATATGGTAATCGACATTTAAGAGCAAATATTTTTTTTAAACGTACTTTTATGAAATATTCATATTAAAATTTAACGAACTTTAGTTTCATAGTTTTTTTGTTCTAAACCATGTAACACAGTTATAACATCCAGAAATTTATATTTATGGAAGCTTAATAATGTCGGTACTCTGTCTATTGGATTGAATACTTCATATTTTTAAATGTTCAGTACGGTGCGTGAAGTGGCCATCACGGCGTGGGGCAATGTGGCGCGCGAGTGTGCCGTGCGCGCGCTGCCGTGCGAGGCGCAATGCTGGCCACCCGTCGAGGACATGCTCAGCTCGGAGTCTCTCTCCATCAGGGAGAGTATCAAGGCCGCCGAGGCCCTGGCCCTGCTCATCCTGCCCACCGTCGAAAGCCAGGCCGTCTGTGAGAAAGGTAAAGTTCGGTCGAAAGTCAATAAAACATACCTATACAAAAATATTCGTCTGCATTCAATATAACAAACGGAACGTTTTATTTGACAATAATTTAAATTTAAATGTGCGTCTGGTAGAACACTATCGTGACGTCTGGCAGAATACTTACAGTATTGGCTGTTCAAAGTTCCGAACAAAAATTATAAATAAATAAAAAATGTTGCGCATGTCCGGTGCAGCGGTGTCTCTGGTGTGCGCGCTGAGCTCGCGCGGCGCGGCCGGCGCGGCCGGCGCGGCGCTGGGCGCGCTGGCGCCCGGCCTGCGCCTCGCCGCGCACCGCGCGCCGCGCCACCCCGCGCTGCTGCCCGCGCTGCGGTACGACGCGCACACGCACCCCTACACGCACCCGTACACACCCACATACCCATAACATAATCGTTCACACAGACAACGAGCACTCGCACATGTCGACATGCTCGTGCCCATACGCGCGATAGCACTCACTCACATCACTATACACTTCCCCTTGCTTTTATATTACGTACGACCTATTGTGGGTTTGTTATATTTAAGTAGGTCTCGCATCACGTAAGGAATAATAATAACACTTTATCGCTCCGTACGAAGAGATATAAATCGAAACGCGATGGCAATAGAGAAATAAATATGAACATTAATACACTATGTATAATAGTGTTGTTTATTTATTGTGTAATATAGCTACAATAAACATTTTGTTGAAAAACGGATTTAAATCATCCATAATTGATTTTTTAACAATCATGATATATGTCCCTACTTGCATAGTATAGATTATGGTTTATTGCTTACAGAAAATTAGAGGAAGTGGTTCAAGCACCCTCGCTGTCCCAGTACAAGCCGACTATAGAAGCCCTACTTCACATGGTCGGCAGCTCGGACAACCAGCGAGAACAGCCGCCCAAGCCCGCCTCCAACCTGCAGGCCGCACAGGAGGTGGGCAGGCGAGTTACCCAAATGTTTCAGCAATCGAAAAACAACATGAACTTGCAGAATATATTTAAAAAGAAAACGTAACCCAACGCTCATCGAAACGACTAGTGTTTTGTCTGTAAGAAACTATAGCAATTGTATTGTCAATGAAAAAAATCTGAACAGTTATTTCTGTAATGTGCTTGAAATACTCTTCTTTTTTTAAATTAGTCCTGTTTAATTTTGGAAAACAATGATCATAGACAAATATTTTTAGTATAGTGCCACAATTCCCAAAGTCCTTAGATGTGCAATTATGATGAAATGAAGAAAAAAAAAAGTTAGAGCTGTTTCACCGACGAGAATCAATGTACAAAGATATTTTGCTCTTTATACAAGAGATAAATTAATATAATTTCTATTTACTGAGATACATATGCTGTAATTACTTAATTTGTGATAATTTATTAATATTTAATGAAAGCGCATAAGTATTACCTTCCGTTTTTCAAGCGTTTTGCATATGTTACGTGTTAACACTACTTTTAGCTTTAATTTTGAGTTTAGGCAATAATATATATATGTAGTTAAATTTTCATATCACATGGGCAAGGTTGTGATATTGTTTCTTCCATTATGACTGTTTTTCTATTCTTATAAAAATTTGTTACTACATACCTATTAATTTTACATTTTAAAAATGTGCTATATTTTCATTCAGAATTTTTTTTGAAAATATGTTTTCCACAAAATATAATAAAATGTAGCAGTATTAAATCTTTTTTAAATTTAATTCATTATGTATGTTTGTTTGCTAACGGGTAGTTGGGCGGCGTGCTAGACAATGACTATATCCCACTCATCTTAGGCGAGACCTGTCTAAATGTACAACTATAAAAAGGTTCATCATCGTGATCATCTGCCTTTCTCAATCCAATGCTGGACACAAGCCTCCCCCAATGAGCGCCACTGCGCCCTGTTCTGGAAATAAATAAATAAGTCCCCCCAATGGATAAAATGGTTGATGATGTTTGTTTTGTATGTTTTTTTGCGAGCCTGGATTTGTGTGTGACCTGTCGGTTGTGTAAGTTAGTTAAAATAGATTTTACTATAATAACACTCCACGGTGAAAGATCTTGGTAAATTTGTTCTCGACACTATTCATTATATACATTTACACTGCTTCATATGACAGTACCTTAATTTCGGTTAGAACTTAGAAATTGACATAGAAATGTTTCTAATAATTAATATTGTAGATCTTTTCTAACTAGATAAATTTCGAATTTATAAAAATTGTACTTAAAAATGTATGCTTAATTTTCATTTGAAATGGTACAAAGTAGTGAAATAGTGAAAGTATGTTACAGGTAAAGAAATACAGATTCCTTTTAGGTACTTATTTGTACAATATAAATGATTTTATCCAATGAGTAGTGGATTTGAGATATTTTTCATTAGGCACGGTTCTGTGGATCTGATAATGTTGAAAACAATGAATTGTATAAATGTATTGTCTAAAATATATGACCGGTAAAGCTGTACAAGACGCAATTTTATGTGATGATGCTTCGTGGTGCTCCCAAATAAAAATTATTTTATTAAATGCTTATGTAATACTTGTATGTATGTATATGACTTATATTTTCTATCATAGTAACGGTTTTGTATATATTTTCATCTATTAGTTTTTTTTTACTGGAAATCAATTCTATTTTTAAGGTATTATTTACTCTATTGAACAAACCTTGGATATTTTGTAACATTCTATTAAGTTTTTGATGGCGATTGTGCAAGTTAGGACTGGATTGGGAAATATAATATATTTTGAACATGGAATTAATATGGAATGGTATATATAACAATAATATGGAATTAATTTCAATTGCAGTTTTACAGGAATTTCGATCGTTGAGATGAGGGTCAGTAGCTTTTGTTGAAATAAAATAAATACAAAATTTAAGATTATAATTGTAATTATAATAATTGGCATATAAATAAATTATTTAGGTTTATGATATATGATTTCTATTATCTCTGAAATATAAACAAAATGTCCATGGTTTTTCAATAAATTTGCATAAACTCCATATAATTGTCTCGACCATAATAAAGTTATTTAATACTCTTAAAGAAATAATTCATATAGAGATATATTTTTATTTTATTAACCTCTGATTTTTATAGAACTATTGTACTCATTGAACATTAAGCAGAAAAATATTTTTTGGCATTGTATACATCAAAGATCCTACTTGTATGTTTGACACTGTTTAATGTAGTTGTGTGCAAAGAGAAAAATTATATTTATAATGAACACAATAATAGACCGTAAGTCATTACAGTTACAAATAAAAAGATAACAATGAAAAGCATTTTTTATTTTACTCAAAGTTAAATTTTCCGTCTCCTGCCGAACGCAATATATTTAAAGCATTTAACTTGGAAATTAGAAAAAAAAACAAGCTTGCTAATACACGCAATAAGGCATCCAAGCTTCAAAAAATAAATGAAAAGTTTATTTACCTAGTAGTAGGTTCTCAAACCTGCCAGTACTGTAATGGATATTTATGGCATTTTTAATCTATTGAGGCTTGCCAAAAGAAAACACCTCTTTTTATTGTACTTTTATTTAAGCATAACAGGGGCTTAATTGTTGTGACTTATATAGTTAAGATTAGTCGTTTTATACAAGTCGATTTACGCTTTTGTCTTCCTCGGACGCATGCAACTTCCACCGCTGCTGTCGTACGTGTTGTTATCAGCGTCTCCTCCGATTGAGAGCTTCGATTCGATGAATTTGACGTGTGTCTCTAGTGATAAGGCGTAAGACATCACAGCCGGCGTGCGAAGTACGGCGTTCATGTAGTTAAGCTGTTAAAGATATAATAAGTTAGTAAATACACGCGGCCGCTACACCATTTAATTTTCCCGACCCCTTTCTCATACCGAACATCTAGAGGCACAATGGAATACCACCTGGTAGATATCCTAATTGCCAGAAAGAAACGATATGGTTCCATATTTTTAATCTTAACGGCCGAAGTTGTTCAGAGTTAAATCTTTCATTATTAGTAATATTATAACACTTTACCACCCTCATGAAACCCTCCAGTGCCTATAAGAGAGTGATATCGTCCACTTTGAGAAACGCTTCTGTCGGCAGTAAAAGCTAAAGTGTAATTGATATTGAAATACTACATAACTGGTAAGTACAGGCTGACAAATAGAATTGGATTGGTATGAAGTACCGATTGCAATTAAAAGTACTACATAACATTATGAAGAAGATACTTCGATACACTTGAATTAATATCACTTTTGATTCTTCTGTGATTTTTCGTAAAATCAGCTGTTTGATAGCAGCTGATTACGTACTCCAATTATCGGTTGAGATTATTTTCCGCGCCTAAAGCCATACGTCTAAATTACATAAAAACCGTGCTTGCTATCTATATTTGGAATTTTCAGAAAAGAAAAATAATTTTAATTTACGAAAGTAATATAATATAAGACTAGCGTAATTGGGCGTTAGTGAAAGATATTAACGCGTATTACGCTCAAGCTTGTATACCTCTAAACTTTGTGGTCACCGTGCATTGACACTGCCCACCTGTGGATCGATTATGATGCGCAGGCAAGATAATTGATACCTATGTGCAAAAACGCACCAACAGATGGCGGTAAGTGTATTTCCTGCGGCTCCATCTTTCATCGGCTTTGCATTAGTCAGCGCAACTACACAAGTTCCCGCTACGTGGCAATGCAAGGGATGCAAACAAAATCCACCGGTACAAATCACTAGATCGCAATCTAGCAACATTGGTAATACTGATACAGAATGCGTCGACGCACCTACTGCATATGATCAATGTGACTTTTATCGTATGGCTTGAAATTAAATATATCCGAGCCCAGACATCGTTCACCATCAAGAAATATTTTTAACGGTTCTGAAGATTACGGGTCTTGACAACTACTCAAATTGGAAGTTATGGTTTCACGGGTTTTTCGATTTATGGATTGCAAAACAAAACACATGTTTTCATTGTACTTTTATTTCGGCAAGACAGGAGTATGATGCTCATAGTTAACAATAGTACGAAAAGTGTTTTTAATTGTCAGCCATCTTTTAAAGTCCGTTTACTCCTTCTTCTTCCTCGGGCGCATGCAGCACACGGCGCTGCTGTCGAGCATATTATAATCGGCGTCGCCTTTATTCCTGGACTCGGTGAACTTCGCGTGTGTGTCCGGAGCCAAGGCGTAAGACTTTACAGCCGGAGTGCCGCGCACGGCGTTCATGTAATTAATCTGTCAAAAATATAATCAGATAAATACATGCCACGAAGAAACTACGATTTCTTCTCCCAAAGTTCCATTCTCCTCTTTCAAGAAAGTCATCTATGAGAAAAATATAAATCTGACTAAAATATATAGAGACATTATGAAAAAACTACTTCCAACGTGTCATTCGATTCTGATGTGGTTTGCGGCATTCGATGCAATTTTACAAGCGCATAAAACGTATATGTTGATGTTAACAAAATTGATTGATAATTAACGAAGTTATTAAAAAACGCAAACGGAAAGAAAAAACATTTTTATTTTTCAAAATCAACGAAACTGTTCAATCGATTAACTTCGAACCGACAACTATAATTATAAAATTACACGACTTACCAGCACTTCGTATTTGGCTTTATCCATTGCAAAATCAGCCTTGCCTAATAAGGGGAGAGCCTCGAAACGCTCCAAGAAGGGCCAAATCGTGTAATCTATGAGGCCTGGCTCATTGCCATGGAGGAACTTAGTCCCACGCGTCTCAATTTCCTTCTGGAGCAGTTCCAGACCCTTGTGAAAGGTCTCCGCAGTTTTTGGCTCAACTGATTGAGGGTAGAAGGCAGCAGTGTAGTAAGCTGATTGAGCCTGAAGAAAATAGGAAAAATTAAAAAACTGCACCTGTCTACTTACATCAGACATTCAATTTAATAGATATCAAACAACTCAGCTAAAAGTAAAGCTGCATATTATCAATTTTACTAAAAAAACCCAAATTTGTGGTTGTAGTGCATTTTTGTTACATCGACAATAGTAGGTGACTGTGGTTCAAAATATCAAACCAATGTACAAAACAATGACCACAAATCAGTTAGAACTAAGACTGGAAAAATATATTTATTGAAGTAACACACAATATCAACTGCTTTAAGCACAGAGTGATCTACTATCTCTTGTTTACTACATTGTGAGATAAGCACTTTTTGATAGTTGAGTTCAATTTAAATGTTACAAAATTACACATTTGCTGACAAAGTATTCGATTCAAATTTTGGTAGCATTGCTACTAATTATTATAAAACGTAACATCACGTCTGCAATCTCAAAGGGGTAGGTAGAAGAGTGTAACACACTCCCCGTGTTTCACCAGTTACGTTTATATCCTATAATGGAATAGGTGGTGAGCATATTGCCATACACCAGGCACAGATCCAGACTCCAAGTCACTACTACTACTGGAAAATCTTAGTTAGGAAAGTCCAATAGAACCCGACCTAGGATTTGAACCCAGGATCTCCCTATTAGCTGTCATGCTTGCAACCACTTGACTAACAAGGCAGTCATGATACTATTATAATAATGAGAAAATTTAAATAGGTAAGAAGATCTGTTCGCCTTGAGTAAATGTCAGAATTCACAATTATAACATGCAACTCTCTCTAATATTTAATTATGTACATGTCACAATGAATTGCATAATTTGCCAGGCTACAAATAAGATTCTTGCGCAAGAAATTCTAATTATTATATTGACCTCCTTTGTTCTAAGTTGGATATTTGTTTCATTTTTCCATGATTATTACTGTTCTCATTATTCCAGGTCCCTTATGGGGTAGGCTGAGAACAGCAAGTACAAAATATATCTATCTTTATACACTTGACATGCTTCTTGTACATTCTTCAGTCTGTGCATATGAACACACACCAGTTTCGGAAACTCCTGACTTTCCTATTAGCTAGTATTTGAACGAGTTAGTAACAATAGATGTGTCCCATGGCACCTACATTCGCTAATATTATTTTTTCTATATGTTTAAACTATTCGAACAGGACCTTCAATAAATTCCACACCATTTATTTAAAATATTTTTACACAATGCATCTTTGTAACATATAATTATCACTGTAAGTGAACATCAGATAAAGTACTGTTTGTATTAGTTCTTAAAACAGACTATTTAATAGTTACTAAAGGGGCGAGAATAAATAAAGGATGGGTCCAGTTAGGGTGCGCGAAATTAATGTTAATAAGCATCAGTAGCGTTTAGGTGGTCATTGGTTCAACTCAGGGCTGAGATAGACACTCCTATTATATTTAAATGGTTGGTTAATTAGTCTGATATATCCAGTATATTCAAAATGATAACATTCCTCACATCTAAATTGATTTAACTGTGTGATGGATATGAGAATGCATGCCCCAACCACTTGCTGTGACACCAAAGTGTCATAAGAGGCGACTAAACCTGGCACTGAAGTTAAACGGGCTGATGATGATGATATAAATGTTATGCTAAGATCCCCCAATGGTAACAATCATTTGTCAACTAAAGAGTGAAAATCATTTGTAAATAAGACTAAAGATAAAAAGAATAGATAACATACTGCAGCAAAGAGCTCAACAAGTATCTTGTCCTGAGCTCTGCGGAGCGGGTCGGCAGCTTGCAAAGTCACTTCTGGGTACTTTTCATCCAGATATACATTTATAATATTGCTGTCAAATATAGCCTTACCCTGCTCATATTCCAATACAGGCACCGAACCTGAAAATTCAGAATTTGATTATCACTACAGTAAAATGAAAACAAACCGGTGACGTTTTATCAAAGCTGATAACATTAAAATGTTTAAATAGATTCAACAAAATGTAATATATGAATTCTTTATATCAGTATGTTTAATATTGTTGCCATTTTTTAAATATAGAATCAGAAACTCATCATTTAAAGTCTTACACAGCAGCAAATGGTTTTATACACATAGCCTTCATTATATTTCCCTGAAAGAGTATGCAGAGTAGTGTACTATTTTTCACTAGTTAAATGTCCCATTTTATATGGTGTTAGCCTATTATATATTGCCATACACTGGTCATAATAATTACCTTTCCAACAAATATTGTAGGTGTTATTTTTGAAAATTCACACTGCATATAAATTGTGCATTATGTGAGGTAGATAAAATAGGTATGCGCAAATCAAAACAAAATCAATTGCCAAGCACACATTTATAGGTAGAAAGGCTGCAATCCAGGTTGACCAAATGATTCCGCTAGTTGCTTCCCAATGTCCGTTATGAACAAATCATTGATTAGGTTTTTGTAATAGCTTTGAAAAAATTGTTAAGTGCTGAATCTTTTGGTACTATTATTATATGTGTACACATTCACACTGATTACAAGAAAAATTTTATTAATTGAAGTAGTAATAAATCAAGTATTAAAGTTTTGACTGCCTCGTTAGTCGAGTGGTCGCAAGCGCGACTGCCGCAGGGAGGCTCTGGTTTCAAATCCCAGGTCGGGTACTAAGGGAATTTTCTAATTTAGAATTTCTAGTAGTGGCTCGGAGTCTGGATCAGTGCCCAGTGCATGGGAATAGGCTCACCACTTATTCCATGGGACTCAAACGTAACTGGTGAAATGTGGGAGGGTGCATTACACTCCTCTGCCTACCCCTTAGGGGATTATACGCATTATGTTACGTTTTTTTTAAGTTTACGATGGAAATGTAAGAGAAAAAACCTATGTTGGTTTAAAGTTATTTTAGGAAAAATTTAACATACCTTTAGGATTAAATTCAAAAATCCATTCCGGCTTGTGATCTAAATTGATGAAGACCAAGTCATGTGGAATATTTTTCGCATTCAACACCAGAACTGATCTCTCAGCGTACGGACAGAATCGCATTGCGAAAAGCCTCAGCTTACCGCTGAATGGAGGCAAGACATCGCCTAAGATACAAACAATAAATACATGAAATATAGTAAAAGGTAAATCAAGTATATACAGTAGAGATAAATCAATGTCAAGGTTATTTAACTTACCGGTTTGCAAATGTTTCTCAGACATTGTAGTATAACACCTACTCAAGATACTTGCAAAACTTTATATTATTAAAATCTCCCTTTAAAGATTTAATTATTATTGTAAAAATGTACTTCTCCGAACAAATGAATGACGACACGATATGTTACAAGCAGTAAAGAACTAGTGAAATGAAACACAGATAATGAACCATGTATCGAAAAAAAAAATTTAAAACTGTAGAAGTTTCTGCTTTGCGATCCAATTGAACGTTGAGCAATTGTGACAGCTATATTGACAGCGTTCCAATAGAGAGTGAATTCACGGAAACACTCGTTCTGGTCTTAATAACATTGTTTCTATATTTCCCCTAAGAGATAGTCAAAGAAGTATAGTAGTCCAACTTGTAAATTTTTTTGTTGTCTAATGACACTATACGTCCCATTTAAAATTGGGTAAGCCCATTATAATAATGATTTTAATAAATTTACCACGAAAGGATTGAATGTTGAAAGTACATTAAAGGATTTCTGTTATCGACTTACTGCATATTAAATTCTCTATTTAAGTTTGCATTTAGCTATTTATGTACCTGTATTCATCAGCTGATTAATGACCACAATAGTTTTTGTATTACAGTATAATTAGAAAACTGTCAAATGCATGTGAAACCTATCTTCATTGTTAAACTGAATGTTAATTATATTTATATTAATGACTATTAGTGATAATTAGATGTTAACTTGATAACAAGTTAGCAGATTAAATATTTCGATCCGAAATAAATAATTACAAATATAAAACAATGAATGGTATAGGACTTGCAATGTGACAGTTTAATCAACAAAATTGTAATTGCAAAAAAATATAAATTTTTGAGTATGATCTCGTCTTATTATAGAACTTAGGGTAGAGACTTGATATAGAGGGCGACCAGGACGCCCGGCCGGGCACGCTGCTGCTTCTTAGTCGTGAGTACAGCGGTACTACGAGACCCATTTTTTTCAGAATTGCCGAATCAATAACATGCCTGTAACCGAGATTCTGCAGTAAATTTAAACAAATTTGAAGTAATCTTTTATCTGTATAACGAATGATGGTGACAGGAGCGTGGTTGATGCGCGGCAGCCGCTTGCTAGTTCTACATAACACTATTATTTTTGTCTCACAGGGCTCTGCCTGCTTTTTATATCAAGTCTCTTATGCGCTTAAAAATATTTTAAATAAGTTTCAAATGCGGCCGGTATTTACTACCTATGGCACGTGTCATACTTGTCAAACTTTACTCATTAGTTAAGTAGTGTAACAAACCTGCTTTAGGTTTTAGTGCCTACGCCTAAACTGTACTGAACTAAACTAGTACAGCTTCGTGTAAACAGTAAAGACATCAATGATCACTCTTTGAAGCATTAGCACGATTATAAATATTTTTTTCCTCTGTACACAGCTAGATAATAATGTGTAAACAAAACGAAATTTAATTTTCCTTTCATTCGTAACATAACGTCACGCCTGTAAGTCAACACCAGTTGCAAGTTTGAACCAAATTGAAATGTGTTAAGTATATAAATTTCAAAAGAAAGTACCATATTGAAACAGACACGTAGATCCGCAGTCCGCACTATTACTTTATTACCAACAATTATCAAAGTCATCATTTTCTGATACGTAAAAAACATTGTGTAACAACAGTATGATAACGTCTACATTGGGCTTCGCCGTGCATATATTAATGTCGTCGTACAGGATATTGGCACCAGTTGCTCAAATACTAGAATACGTTCTGCCGTATCGCAACATGGCTGCCCTAGCTGCTAAGCCCGTTGTGGGGAAAATTAATTTCAACACAAAACATTTAGGCAAAGGTACGTACTTTTAAATATTTTTGTTAAAGTATTCAAATCAATGAAAATGCTTATCAATAATATATCAGAAATATATTTGTAGTATCAGTGTGTTAAAAATTGATATCTCATTTTATCACTGTATGTTGTATCACCTTCTACGTTCGTGTATGAACAGGTTTCAAACAAAGAAAAAATTTAAGGACCACTACACTATAATATTATTATGGGCGCATGTGGGCGTAAATTTCGTTCTACTATTAGGATACTTTGATTATAATTTAGTTAAGCTCTTTCTATCCTAGCTTAATTATTCTGTTTAGTGCAATCTACTATTCATTTATGACAACATTTTTAAGCTTTTACATAAATAAAGGCTGAATGAACATGTCTTATTCTTAAGTAAATCCATAAATAGAAATTAATGAAATTATTACACCTGATTATTCAAGATTATTGATTTTGTAAAAATAAGGAGCGTTTATAATATTATATTTTTTTCTTTTCTATGTGCCTAATTATAAAGTAGTTAAGAAAGAAAGGCTTTTTTCTTTTTAATCCTAATTTCCTTGAACTCTATGCATTAACCTTGAATTCATAAATTTTCTTTGGATTCCAAATAATATTTTTTGTTTGTCCTCGAAGTGGGTGAATATATCCTGAGTAAACTCATCGTCTTGGGTGGCCACTGCTTAGAGTTGTTGAATTTTAAATTTGGAAATAACAGTAGCTAGATGTCAAATTTTGGTCAGAGGGTACTTAAAGTAATGGTTCTAATTCATAAAGTATAAAGTAATTAAAGTAAGTATAACAACACGCTTTTATGTCATTTACTACTAATATTCCTGTACAATCCCAAAAACAAGTGCCATAAATTTTCCGGCCGATTTTGACGTCTTTAGTTTAGTTTGGAGTTGGTGTACCATTCTTGGACTTGGGTTGGAAATCATAAACTCGTGCTTCATCATTCATCGTTTTTCGATATTACATTGGACTAATTTAACTCCACACAATTAAATGAACTCTTAGATATCTAGACATTGTCTTTCAGTCTTTGAGGCGACGTGTGCATTGTCGACATCCATTTCGTCTTTAACGCACTGTCAGGCCCCAGCAGTCCTGTAGTACTCGCAAATGGATGGTATTTGATCCAAACTGGCAGCTTGTGGCATATTTTGTAAGAAGAAACTATGTACCTGATCTTGACCTGCAATCTCTGGAGCATAACAGCCGCCAAAACAATTTAAATAACATAGGCACGCATTGTTGATTAAAATTATTTTCAAATCATGCGGTCCACATTGATAGTGTACACTTATGTGGGATTTAATGAACCGGAGTTTACATTCGGTATTTAATGGCTCAGAGTCTATATGAACTAGTAATGACGAACACTCCCATCTGATTGACTATTGTTTCAATAACAACGAAGGAACTCACTGTCCAAATCCCACACTATTAGAGATGTTAAAGTTCCAGGAATATGAATCCGTAAGCGAGGATAAATTTTATATATACGTACATTGATATTTGGTATTATTATGTGAATTATTAATTTGGCATTTGTGTATTACCGTCAATCCAATGTTGTCTCACTGTTCCAAAGTGTCAGGTATGCTATCTCTTGCAGTAGCGAGAATAGATGCTTACTACGCTACCCTAATACCTGAATAATGATCAGCCTGTATTCGTTCTCTGCTGTATAAAAATTTTGAAGTTAAAGTAAATACCAAACATGTCTACCTGCTTAGTTTTCATTTTATTTTAGGTGATCCTCTACCTCCATATAATGGAAAACTCCGGATCTATAACATGCGTTACTGTCCTTACGCACAGCGAACTATTCTGGCGCTGAACGCCAAGAATATCGATTACGAAGTAATTAACGTCAACTTGATGGACAAGCCAGAGTGGTTGAAAAGTAAAAGTGCTCTTGGTAAGTTCGCAAGCAGCTAATATTCGTTAAGAAAAAAACAAAATGTTTCTACACCGGAAGTAATTACCTTTATTATTTTTACCAATATTCGTGTCAACAGAATTATTAATGGCCCAGGCATCTTACTTAATCCCCATTATTAAATAAGTTTCTGTAGATATTATAAGTTTGTAACATGATTTTAAGTTAGCACAAATTAAATACGCATTTAAAGGCAGGTTGTAAATGCAAATGATGATAAAAGATTTTAACGTCTTTGAAAACAGGACGAAATATAAATTTAAATATCTTTTGGGACACGAACACAACATACATTTGCATGTTCACACTCAAAACGTTTTAAAATTAATTCGTACACAGGTAAAGTTCCATCATTAGAAATAAAGGAAGGCGTGTGTATCTACGAGAGTTTGGTAACTGTGGAATACTTGGACGAAGCTTATCCGCAAAGACCTTTATTACCTAAAGATCCAGTCTTAAAAGCTTTCGATAAAATCATCGTTGAAGCCGCTGGGCCTGTAAGTATATTATTATCGCTAATGTTTTACTGACTGGCCACGTTTAACGTACGCACGCTACGCAAAGTGGCTGGCAGTGGTTGGATGCGAAGAGCTGAAGATCGACCTCAGTGGCGTGCCATTGGAGGGGCCTATGTCCAGCAGTGGACGGGAGTAGGCTGATGATGATGATGAATGTTTTACTACATATTCCCTTCTTTCCTGTTCTTCCGTATACGATATTTCACTCAAGATTATATTGATAACTGTTTTTTTTCCTTCTCTTTCTTACTAGTTTCTATTTCGAAAATTTCGATTGTTTGGACTTTTTAAAATTTTTAACTCTTTTTCGCAGCTTTACAACATGTTTTTCAAGTTAATGAGAAGTCCAGAAACCATTACACAAGATACCTTAAATGCGTACTACTCCGCTTTGGACTACATCCAGTATCAGTTGAAGAAACGTGGTACTACATTCCTTGGAGGCGATGAGCCTGGATACGCAGATTACATGATTTGGCCTTGGTTTGAAAGGCTGCTGGAGTGCCAGAAAACGGATGAAAAAGTGAAAATCGATCCTCAAAAATATGATTTATTGGTAAGAGCTGCCTGTACTATATAATAGTCGTGCATTTGTGGTGAACGATAAAAATATCATAACCATTTTTATTATTATTAACCTGTCACGCCAAATCTCTTGCGAGGTAAGCAAAGAGCAATTTACACCTAGCTAAATGTAGTCATTTTAAACTAAGTAAAGGTACTTCAATAAACCTTTACGTCCAATCATGAAGCAGGTAGAGGTCGTATTGCCAAATACCGGGCTCAGATCCAGACCAAAGCCGAGCCATTACTAGAAATTACTAGTAGAAAATTTAAATTACAAAAATCTAATAGTACCCGGACCGGGAATAAAACTCAAAACTTCTCGATCAGCAGTCGTGCTTGCAACCACATGACTAACGAGACAAAGAATAAGTCTCAGATGTTACATATTAGCCTAATAAAATATTAGTTATAATAAAATTTACAATAAATGAATACATAAATACATAAATTGCAATAAATGAATACATAAATTACAATAAATAAATAAATAAAAACATTTATTGAGTAATTTTTAATTTCTTTTTTTTAGGCGGGATATACGAACAACATGTTGCAGGACCCAGTTGTGAGCCAGTACTTGGTGCCAAGTGAAATTTATTCGACTATACTTAGTAGCTACAAGCAAGTGAAAACACCTGATTATGACATAATGCTTGAAGCGTAAAACGCATCTTTTTGCAATTTTTAATAAAAAACGTTTTTTGGAAATTTCGTGGCCTTTTTTTCTAATCACCATTCTTTCCCATATATGACTGTTTATTATTTATCATCAGGCCATCGAGGAAAGCATACGTAGGTCGGTTAACCATGAATTGAAACATTTATGAATCATTTAACACTAAAATATGTATCTGTTTTCGAATAATTATTTTAATCGACATGTTTACAGTTCTGGGTGAGCCTACGAGCTTTCCATTCACTGGTTAGATATATATTTAGAAAAATAAGCATCAATATACATACCTACTTTAAATAAAAGGCATCCTGCCTTACCGAAATGTAGTAAAAAGATTGTGTAGTCTAATGTATGTACAGTTCTATAATATTATCGAATGTAACATCTCGCCTGTAATCCCCGAAGGGGTAGTCAGAGGAGTGTAGTACACTCCCACATTTCACCATTTACGTTTAAGTTCCATGGAATAGGTGGTGAGCTTATTGCCATACACCGGGCACTGATCCAGACTCCCGAGTCACTAATAGAAATTCAAAATTAGAAAATTCTCATAGTATCCGACCCGGGATTTGAACCAGGACCTCCCGTTCGGCAGTCGCGGTTGCAACCACTCGACCAACGAGGCAGTCAAAAATATTACTGAATTGTACCAAGTTGAAACTGTTGGTAATTAGCATATTAAAATAGGAGTATCATTTTTGCAAAATCTAAAAGTAATTTTTTCAACAGGAAATTTTCATATCTTATTGGAATCACATTCCTATTTGCGCAAGGCAAATATGCAAAAAAAAACTCACTTGGACTTAGATGCTGCTACGAAGTTCCACTCTGCCGAAAGACCAGTCTGGAGCACCTTGGGAAGGCCAGACACTGAGGACTATTCATCAGGATTTTTGTACCAAAAAAATTTTCTTTAGGAATAATTGCTAGATTTCTGTGTTCATACATTAACACATGCAAAGTCTTTAGAAACATTTGACTAAGGAGTAAAATAAAGTATCTACAATATTTTTTTCCCAAAAATTTTATTTAATATCAATTACATATCACACACAAATCATTTAAAAACCAGGCGTAAACATGAAAAACACATATGTTTTTAAAAATACATATTGAAGTTTCAAAAAAGGAAATAAAATCTAGAGCAATACTAATCTATTGAACAAAAATATATCCAGCTAACAATAATGTCCATTGGTATATTCAGCAATCATTTTTTAACAAAAATGAAACAAATCATTTAATGTCCATAAATATTATGAATAGGAAATAGAAATGTCAAAAAATCTACCATAATTAAGTATACGTCAAAAGAAAATTCACATATTGCATATTAAAATATGAAGTCAAACTAAACCTAACATTATTGTAGTCAATCTCATTAGGAAATCACATTGCATGATTGTAAGAGAATATTTAAATGTAATATCATGCCTATAATCCCCGAAGGGATAGGCAGAGGAGTGTAGCACACCCCCACATTTCACCAATTAGTTTTTGAAATTTTTGTAGATCTTACAAAGATAACACGTTACATGTGCTTATGTTAATCAGTCTTATATTTATCAGCTAAAGCCTCTAGTTTTGAGGTAATCTGTTTTAAATCTGTGTTTTTGTCTAACTTTAGATATGTTGTATGCCTTATATCGTGCCATTTAATCCACTCGGGCGCTTCGTCTGTCAATATTTTTATATCTTTGTGTAATTGAACAGATGATACACTAGATTTGAAACTACTCTCTAATTTGGAGAGTATCACATTGAGGGCTAAAACATTCTTTCTCTCTGTCACAAATATGTTTCTCAAAGTTTTAGCTAGATCAGGCAGACAGTTATATATTTGGAACTTTTGTTCATTTTCTGAAGACCTTGTCATCGATTCGAGTGCTTTGGCTGCCTGTTTCGCTTTTACCTTTTCTAGTAGAGAAGCAGGTAAATTTCGTAGAGCAGGGTTCAATAGTGTTATTCCACTAGTGCCGGGCTGGCCACTTGTCTGTGTTGCAACTGATGGTGTGCCTACATTTTTCTTACACTCCTTAATACCTGTTATAAGTTTTTCTTGCTCCGTAAGTCCTCTAGCTTTCGCTTGTGCCAGTTTTTCCAGAGCTCTCTCCATTTTTGTATTACATTTGAACAGCTCTCTTGCCTTCGCAAGAACATCTTGAGCTGAGGAGAATTTTTCTCCATTTGGCATCTCCGGTAACTTGGCACTTTCAACTTCTGGCACTTTTTCCAGCTCGAATTCAGGATGCCACCGAACCAGTTTATTGTCTGGTATTTCAATAGGAGGATCTAATGTTAATAAATACTGTGAATGGTACTTTTTGACCAACTGGAGCAAGGTATCATAGAAATACCTGCGCCTCTCAAGAAGAACACTTGGGTTCATTACTTTAATATCATTGGGCATGATCGGTGAGATAACCATCTCATATGCATCCTTACTTGAAGATGTGGCAAATGCTTTAATTTTTTGAATTTCAAAGTTATAAAAATCTGGCACCAGTTGTTTTATTTGAGCCAAATGCTTTTCAGAGAAGTTTCTCTTAAGCATTTCTTGTACTGATGGCCTCAGTTTGCTGAATGTGATTTTTTCATTCCTATTGTATAACAATGACACCACTGTTTCCATGCCACGAAATAGCTCTGCAAGGAATCTGTAATGATGTGGTAGAGGGAGGCTTGTTGGTGACACTGCCAGAGATGCATGTCTGATATAGGCTGGAACCTGCAAGATCAAAATTTATATGAGTAAAAAATCAAAACCGTTTAGTTAAACTAAACATTTTTGGTGATTATACTGAAGAAACCGAATTAGTAGTATTTAGTCAACAATTAGGAACAAAAATAAAATTCCTTAATAATATTTTGTAGTAATTGTTATGAGTAATTGAGATGATTATATTGTATTTAATTAGAAACATTGATACCGTTATTACCTTCAAATCAACACTAATTACTTGAGAAAGCAACTAATGTAGGGTGCTTAGTACACATTTTAACAGCAATGAAATAAAATTTTATTATCACATTAGATAATCTCGTAATAAACAATCATCATCATCCTCATTAGATGAACTAGTAGTTAGTCAACTACATATTTCCTTGAGTTAATCCTTGATGACAATACATTTGCTCAATGTTTTCATAACCTACATGCCCTATTATTCCAAGGGAAAACAGTTTTCAAAGAAATTTAGACTAACTAGTAGCAAATGTCATCATTCTATCCTTTGTAACCTAGCTTTTGGTCTATAGACTGAATAGAAATGGGACAAAAATGTTATCCTATTGGATTTTATCTTTATATATTTCCAGTTAAATTGCTCTGCAATTTTATAATATAATATATTTTACAGAGTAAATTAACAAAAATATGTAGAATAGTGATATTATAGAGTATGCAGACTACCACACCATTAACACTATTTAGATACTACCAAATTGGGTACTATTTACATAACCTTAACACTATGGAGGATTGAGCTAAATGGAGTGCTATTGGCGAGGTCTAGATCCACTCCAGAAGTGGAAAGGAACAGGCTGATAATGAGAATTACTGGTAGATAATAATACTCTGCTATGCCTTAAACATTACTGTATTTTGTAATTCTTATAAATATACTTTGTAATATTCTGTTTACCTTGCTGGGGCTTTTGACAGGACTAACAACCACCTTCCGAGGAGATAGGAGAGATATCTGGTTGTTGCTGCCTTGGCTGTCTGTACCATCTTGTTGCTTGGAGGGAGACAACAGCTCATTGCCACTAGAAGCTCTTTTACTTGGGCTGGAACATATTTATAGGTTAAAAAAACTAGAGCTGATGGATGTGCAAATACTTAAACAAATAATCATTCATTTGGTTCATTTAATGACATGGTCATTAAATGGTCATTTCATTTAGTCACATTGTTTTTATATGTAAGCATTTTGTGGACATGTGTTGTCAGTTGCAGAAATGTTGGGAACATGGTTATATTAGTGTACCACATGTTTATGATATTAAAAATTGTACTTGACCTTTATGAACAAAATGGTCAGCTTATTTTTATTCAATCATTTAAATTTAACATATAAATATATTCAAATGATTGGTCAGACAAATATGTTGAAAATAAGTCTGTATACAACTAAAAACAACTGAAAGTTTATTAATATTTAAGTGTCACCTATCTAGCAGGGATGAATAAATACTCATAACTTTTTAAAATGTTTTACATCGAAGACTGTCGATTTAAGAGAAAACCAGAGATTGACCATTGACTTTCATATCAGGTCTTAATATATCACAATGAGTAAATTGATATACTAAGTCTTACCTTTGAGGGACATCAATATCAATAGATTTGAAATCCTTTAGATTCCGTTTCTCAGTAGTTTCTTTAAGTTCTCGAATGCCTTTACTTATCTGATCTGCTCGTACTCTTAATTCAGCTAACCTGGAACTGCCAGCCAACTTCTTTCTAATTTCTCCGATGCTCAACTCCTTCCGAGCACAGTTAGCGGTCTCATTTTTGGAAGGTTCATTAGGTTTCACAACATTTGAAGCGTTTACTTTTTTAGCAAACACTGCCGCTACTGTTTTGACCTTTACTGCCGATTCCTTTGACCATGATTCACATGGTTTTGAAGTATCAACTTTTGGTGGATGCACTGCAGTGATCTTAACTTTATTATTAATTGGAGCAGGAACCTTCCAGCCGCACTTAGTTTCTAAAGTACGATCTACGTGGGCAATCTTATTCTTAGAACTGACAATATCGTCTGAAGCTGGTCTTTTCCTACTGTTAAAAAATGAAGTGATTGCTGTTTGCGCCATTTTGATACAGTATACAGTCCGCTTTATAACTATTTTTCAACTTCTTTAATAAAAAAAGTTCTCCCTCCAAATATTCGTTACTTTTTGACTTGGCGGCGAAAATGAATTTACTGACAGTGACAATGACATACGCGTTAAAAGAGCGCGCTTCGCGCACAAAGTAGCGACTAATCTGTATTCGTAAGGAGGAAAAAATAAAGTAGGGACCATTATTAATACATAGTTTATAGAGTCAGACAAGCTAATAATTAATTAAATTATAGTATTACGAGTTTTGACCATGACTATTACTGACCATGTAAGAAGTCTGCAAGTCCATTGAATAGAGAGTAAAGATAAGAAGAGCTATCACTGTCTATGAAGTATTCGTCAGAATTCGTTAAATGAGGGCGATACTGTCGCGACTCGCGATAGGGTAAATTTAATAAAATGGGGCAAATATTATTAGAGTAGGATAGGATAGTAGGATATACTAGATTGTTTCGGACCACATCAATAGTTAAGGGTTAGTATACAGCGGTTTCATTAACTGCTATAGTCCCGAAATATATAAAAAAATTTATTCAGCACAATTCACTCTGTATTCTACAAACTTCTTCAGAACAAGGGTGAACAGGCTCTTCCCAGGCATGCGTGCTCCATCTTGGGACGCACCTGCGCTTGACATCAACCGAGACCCCGGCCAAACGCTAACCTATTGTATAACAAAAAAAATCTAAGAAAAAAGTATATTCCTAAATTCGCATCATACCTTTCATTCACGCGAGCCCTAGTGTAGTAATTTATTAACTATTATTTTCTGTTTAAAATAGGACGCTTTTTCAACTTATCTCCCATATAAGATGGTTCTTCTCACTTTTACTCTAAATAATTAGGCTCAATTCTTACTACAGCAGAGTCGAAGCAATGCATTATTGCCATTTTAATAGCATATCGAATTTTAGCTACTTCTGAGCACAGAAGTGATTTCCTTTAGTATAGTGTGCAATCGGTCTAGTTGCACGTGACAATTTAATGAAAATAGGCTTATTATTGAAACTTGTACAAGAAACAGGAGAGTGATGAATAAGTTTTCATTAAAACACGGTAAACAGAAACGAATCTTTAGACGTTGGTGTAATTGTCTTACAACATGAAATTAAAACTCTATCGCTTCTGGCAAAAAAAATATACGAACATATTTCTTGATTATTTGGTTATTTAAGAAAACCTTCGTTGTACGAAAATATATTTGTTGTCTAATAAGTCGTTTAGATTAAACTATCTGTAAAAATGGTTTCTATATCTATGACATTATTCTTTGTTCTTGGTTTACGTTATCCTATTGAATTTGTCTGTTTAAAGTCTAGATAATAATGTATTTTATAACCAATGTATATTGGTCAAGAAAATCGTAATGCTTGTACCGTATTCTTTGAGGGAAATACATAAAATCGTGGAATATGCCCCCAAAACCGATATTAGTAAAAACTGAAGTTAAAAAAAGTGTCATAACTACACCAAGCCGAATCGTTAGCAGACCTGATAATTTAGAAGGTGGCGAAGAGACTGAGATTGCTGCTCAGATAACAGTTCCGCATGAAGGTGGCTGGGGATGGGTTGTGGTTATGGCGGCATTTTTTAGTATTTGTATACTTGACGGTGTTACATTCACTTTTGGCAGCCTGCTTCCAGATATTGCAAATGACTTTAATATTTCGGATTCATTTGTGGCATTAGTTAATTCAATAGCAGTGGCGATTTATTTTATGGCAGGTCCGTTAGCGTCAGCTTTTATTAATCGATTTGGATTCCGGGCATGCATTATGTCTGGATCGGTTTTAAGTTCCTTCTCATTACTAACTTCATATTTTGTAACCAATTACGCTTCACTTTGTGTTTTCTATGGCGGTTTTGCGGGGTTCGGCTATTGCCTTATTAATATGTCGTCGGCATTAGTCGTTGGTTTCTATTTCGAAAAATTGCGTTCTTTGGCACTAGCAATTGCCGCTTGCGGATCCAGTGTTGGCACTATGACATTTTTTCCCATGAATACTTATTTAGTCAAGTTGGCTGGATGGCGTACCACTACGTTATTTCATTCTGGACTTTTTGGTTTAATCTATTTTTTGGGGATGACTTTCCAACCTCTGCTGTCACTAACTGTTGTTCAAACTAGAGACGACCCCACGCGTACGGTTACATACTTGCCAAACTTATCAACAGTTGGCTTAAAGCGTGCAGTATCAGGTGCCAAGACGGGTACTCTCCTTCCAACGGCTACGGAACGTTTATTTAGCGCTGTTTCGAATGTGAATTTTCCAACTGCTGCTGCAGTGGTCGGTGAAGCAAGACCTACATCTTCAGCACAAGCTGGGCCGTCGACTTCTCCCGTTTCGAAGCTCACTCTGACTGCTTGTTCTCCTCAAAGCGGAATTAGTCAAAGACATTTAAAACAAGTTCAATCTATTATATCTCGAACAAGTGTTCATGACAAATCAAAACGAAATATGGAACTTAATGTGCAAATAGAAAAACCTGAAAAAACTGGTTGCTGGGGTCGTCTCTGTCAATGGGAAGAACATATACCTCAATCCCGACCAATGTACCGAGATGATGCTTTCTATGATGGGAAACTGGAAAAGCTACCAGCGTATCAAAAAAGTATGATGGATACAAAAGCTGAAGATAAAACTGGTCTCGAGTATCAGTTGGCCGTGTCTAGAGCTGCGACCGCAGTGGATTTACGAGAACGACGAGGAGTTTTTACAACTGCTGCAAGAAGAGTGTTAGCAACTATGATGGATACTAAGCTATTAAAGAAAAAATCTTTTATATGTTTATGTATGGCGGGTTTTATGATATATTTAGGTTTTCTAGTACCATATGTATTTATCCAATATAGAAATGAAAATGCCGGAATCGATCCTAAACATTGCATGTTATTTGTAAGTGCTATTTCTTTGGCAAATGCAGTCGGCAGATTAATTTTGGGGGCATTAGCTTGTAAAATTGATCCTATACGGATTTTCATTTTTGCTATTCTTCTATCTGGAATAAGTACAATTTTATCTGATTTATCGTATTTTATATATTATCAATATATGTATTGTTTTACATTTGGTTTCTTCATATCTTCTCTTGCTTCTTTGAGAAGTATGGTAATAGTATCTATATATGGTTTAGATAATTTAACAAATGCCACTGGTATAATTTTATTATTCCAAGGTTTGGGAAGCTTAATTAGTACTCCAATGGCGGGTATGCTTATAAATAATTTTGGGTATTCCGTTGCGTTTTATGTTGCGGGAACGTTTATTACACTTGGTGGCATAGCCTTAATACCCGTTAAATCGATGTCTATAAAAGAGAATAAAATAGATCCTTCAAGGCCGCCCGAACCTAATTTAAACATGCAACCGAATAAATAGACTTTAGTAATATAATTATGCTGTAATAAATGAATTAATTTGCGCCAGTTTTTTTTCTAATAATAACTTGCCCGTTAGAACAAATGAAGACCACGTTATAATTTACATATGTATATGAAAACGCAATTGGATGACAAACTATAAATGTCATATATAACTTATATAATACATAGTTTCCATTTTAAAAACATTAATTTGTGGCATTACTAATCCGTTATGTAAAAAAAAGTTTATTTTGGCCTTTTATAACTGTTACAAACATGTGCTCCGACTATCTGTACTAGGTTGTGCATAAAATAATAACTGCAAATTACATCTCATGAACGTGTGCTTGATATTACAATTTTCATTTCTACAGATATTTTCACGATTTAATGAATTTTTCATTCGACTATATAATTAATTCAAGGTGGCAACATTCTGATGGTCCCTGTTCGAGCGCATTTTGTTCTGTCTGCAACCGGCCGCCATACTCAAACAAAAAGATTGAAATGAAAAGATAAAATTTTGATATATCCCAAGTTGTTGAAAGTGTTTTAATTTACTAAATGAGTTCTAAATCAGATGTAAATAGAAGAGTCCTCGCCATTCAGGCGAAAAAGAAACGTCATAAACTCGGAAAGAAGAAAAATCGTGAGGATGATCACGGCGCTGCTGGACAAGGAAATGGCCTGCGCAATCCGAATCAAAATCGCCTCGAGCCGACACATAGCTCTTCTAATGAAACGATTGAGGAGGACGAGGACGAACAGTACGCCAGTGACGACGAGGAGCAGGAAGATAGCGCTGACTACTGCAAGGGTGGATACCATCCTGTCAAAATCGGCGACTTATTCCTAAACCGCTACCACGTCACTAGGAAGTTGGGTTGGGGACACTTTTCCACCGTGTGGCTGTGTTGGGATCTTGTCGATAAAAGATTTGTGGCGCTTAAAGTTGTCAAGTCGGCCCCGCATTTCACCGAAACGGCCTTAGACGAAATTAAAATTTTGAGAGCCGTTCGCGACAGCGATCCTACCGATCCAAAGAGGAATAAAACAGTTCAATTGTTAAACGACTTTAAAATAACAGGTGTGAATGGGACTCACGTGTGCATGGTGTTTGAGGTCCTCGGCCATCATCTCTTGAAATTGATCCTGAAGTCCAATTATAGAGGTATTCCTCGAGAGAACGTGAAGACTATTATCCGTCAGGTACTAGAAGGTTTAGATTACCTTCATACCAAGTGTAAGATAATACATACTGACATTAAACCTGAGAATGTGTTGGTGTGTGTGGATGAAACCTACATACGTAAACTAGCAGCTGAGGCCACTGAGCTACATTCCTTGGGGCTCAGGTTACCCCATTCCTTGATAAGCACAGCACCTAAGGAATTTCAGGAACAAGTGGTCACTGGCAAGATGAGTAGGAATAAGAAGAAAAAGTTAAAGAAAAAAGCTAAACGTCAGTCTATGCTACTTAAGAAACAGATGGAACAAATTGAGGAAATAGAAGAACAAAAAAAGGTAGATCACAATAGTGAGCCCGTTCTGATGTATCAAGATGATGACTCTTCCCGAACACCAGAGGAGGGCAGTATGATAGAGACAACACAGTCTGAGAATGATGCTAATGTAAATGGGTGTGTTGATGGACAGCAGGCCTATGAAGAAGCTTTTGACACAGATGCTGATGCTGTCCAGGTAAGAAGCAAGCAGTGTGTTTGTGGTGATGATGTATGCAGTCCTATGTCTGAAGGGGAGATGATAGATACTCCGCCATCATTTATTTCTGAGTCTAAAAGTAAATCAAACGATAAGACACCTGATCCCACATTTGATGTGTGTGATATAGAAGTTAAAATTGCTGACTTGGGTAATGCCTGCTGGGTGCACCGGCATTTTACTGAAGATATACAAACAAGGCAATATCGCTCATTGGAAGTGCTGCTGAGTGCTGGCTATGGTACTTCTGCTGATATATGGAGCACAGCTTGTATGGCCTTCGAATTGGCCACTGGAGACTACTTATTTGAGCCTCATTCAGGTGATGGTTACAGTCGAGATGAAGACCATCTTGCTCACATTATAGAACTCCTAGGGGATATTCCTAAAAGGATTGCTGCATCTGGAAAATATTCTAAAGTGTTCTTCAACAAGAAAGGTGAGTTAAGAAATATAACTGGCTTAAAACCGTGGGGTTTGGTTTCTGTACTCACTGAAAAGTACGAGTGGAGTCAAGTAGATGCTGAGGAATTTGCAGATTTTTTGAAACCCATGTTAGATTTCGACCCTAATAGACGAGCCACCGCATACGAGTGTCTTCAGCACCCCTGGCTGACAGTAAGTCCCAAGGATGATGAAGAGTCTGATGAGTAATTTGAATAGCTCTCTGTGTGAATGTGGATGCATTCATGAAATCATTAGTGTCAACATCTAAGTATTTCAGTGTTTTATTTTAATCAATGTTTATTTATGATTTGTTTGTGGATAGTCTTAATTTGTACCTAGATTGTTTAGCTAGCAATCCCTGATTCCAGAGTAAATATTATGTGCAACTATTAGATTATGGGTAAATTGATAACCGCTCCAGATGTAGTGATGTATATAATACACACACTGCTCAAATGATCCTAATACAAGCGTAAAGTGATTGGCATTAATGATAAACGTCTTAAATTACACAAAATGTACAGATAGCTTTAGTAAAAATTGTGATGTATGATGACATATAGACAATATAGGGTTTGTCACATTACTCGTTTAGGAATTTATTAGTCGACATAGGAATGCACCTAAAATCACCTAGAACATGAGGAACCTGATGAGTCATGCATGCATACTGTAGCCATTCAGGTAGTAGTATGTTCACATAGATTAAGTTTGTCTTTTATCACTATCACAATAAAAATCTCATTATGTAAACTTTAGGGAATAAGACAGTATTTGTAATGCCACATTTCCGAGACTGCCTTTTTATATTACAAAATGTGTCACGTAAATTGACGTGTTGGATTCTGCTGATGTTTGATGAGGCAGTGTGAGACAGTGATTTTGAAACCAGTTGTAGATGTATTATTTACCATAGATCCCGATTTACATGAACATTATTTGTATTAATTATATCTGCAAATTTACATAAATAAAATTTCAAAACGAGCTTGTTATAATGGATTTTTACTAACACTGATATCCCATTAGTATCTAGTAGGCCCCGATGAAGAGGTTTAGTTAAGGAAAATTGATATGAAATAAAATGATACAATGTACCTTTTGAAGATTTTTGTTATTGTACATTCTTAAGAATGCTAAGTATAGATAACATGCAACTTATATATTATATGTTTACCTGGCAACATATTATATTTCATATTTATACATTCATGACTTTTATGTTATTTGACACTGCCTGTTGTTGGCCATCAACATTTACAACATGTAAGTATGCGTTGTTACATTAATGCAACATTTATGTTGTGAAGGCATTATGAAGAGAGCAGATCAGTAACAGACGTAAAGTTTAGTAAATTAAATCCAGGTCTTTCCACTCCTGTTTAAGTTAAGTGTGCGAAAATAACTCTGTATCGAGTTCATATTTGGGTGGAGCAGGAAGTAACATTGTTTGGGAGCCTCAGAACTCCCACTGGACTTATTGTGATTTGGAAGCAATTGTGTCGGCTGTTATGTGAGAGCTGCTATGTTACGGTGACGTGCGCACATTCAAATTGAATGGATCGCACTACTTTACTGCGACCAAGATATTCAACTTTCGAACGTCACACTGTTATTTTTTTAATCGATTTTATATGAATCAGCGATTCAGTGGCGTAGCAAGCCAAGAAAAAATTGCATTTGTTAATTGTGGTTGATAACAAAAATATGTTTATATACCTAGCTATATATTTCTTGAAATACAATTTTATATATAATAGATAACCGTTGTCATTACAATGTTATTGTAGGGAGTTCATTTATTGTCCATATTTGAAGAAATTTTAGTTCTTTGAGTTTTTTTCAGGAGTTTTAAGACTTTATGTGTACGAAGTATGATTAAAGAAAAGCAAAATTAAAGAATCGCAAACGTTATAAATCTTTTTTACTGATTGGGTTATTTGAATTTGCATGTTTTTATCGTCAAGGACTATTTGGTAGGGCTTGATAATCGTTTTAATATACGTGTACTAGGTTTTTGATTTATTACTACTACATTTGCTTTTCATTACCAGTTTAATGGGAAATAAATATAAATTTGAAATACTATCGTATGCACGGCAGAGTTGACTTAGCGAATTTTTAAAAAAATATTTTTGTATTATCTACAATGAACGCGACTTGATAGGTAGCATATTTTTATTATTTTTATCATGTGCACAGGACACACAGAATTTTAGAATCAATTGATAAACAAACGTACAAGATAAGATCTTATGTATAAAATAGTGCACTTATAAATACTTTTATGTCGCTGCCTGGAGTCCCGTACAATGGAGTATCTTTAAATTTACTATTTTCAAATTTAACTGCTTCGTTGGTAGAGTGGTTGCAAGCGCGACTGCCGATCGGGAGGACCTGGATTCTAATCCCGGATGGGACACTATTGGATTTTTCTAATTTAGAATTTCTAGTAGTGAATCGGAGTCTGGAATAGTGCCCGGTGTATGTCAACTGGCTTACCACCTATTCCATGGGACTTAAACGTAACTGATGAAACGTGGGACTGCACTACACTCCTCTGACTACCCCTTCTGGGATTACAGGCGTGTTGTTACGTTTTTAGTATTTTCAATTTAAATACTTTTAACTTTGAGCTTTTTCAGATTGAAACATGCAAATTAGTTTACACGGTTTACACTATTTATTCATAATTAATTTTATATTTCGCAAAACACGTTGCCAGTAATGCGACTGACTGCCTTGCTGGTCTAGGGGTTGCAAACACGACTGCCAAGCTAGAGGTCCCGAGGATATAATTGGGTTTACTAAATTGAAAATCTTAGTAGTAGTTCGGAGCCTAGAATTGTGTTCGTTATATGGTAATAGGCTTGCCACCTATTCCATGTAGGGATGTAAGTTACAGGCGTGAGGTTTCGTACTGTAGTTGTATAAATAACTTGTGAATTTACAGAAATTGCCATTTAGGTGGCTGCGTACCTCTTCAATATAACACATACACGGGTTATCTTAATTTTTACTGTATTTCAAGGGAGAAAACACGTGGAAAAACATAATACCTTTATTTATGCAATAAAAATGAAGTTAAACAAAAAAAATATTACAATACGTCGTTATATCTTTAATAATTTAGGATTTTCGAAAATTCAGAACATTTTATTGGACATAAATATATCTACTGTTTTAAAGGCAGTTGATTACATGACGGAACCCAGATTGTCTGTAAACGTTCAACATTTATTTTTAAGATTCAGAATCGCTTTAAGTTGGTACTGAACGTTTTTTCATTAATAAAATATTACACTGAAGCTCCTAAGCATGCCACATCCCAGGTTACACTTCGTTTACTATCAGGTGAATTTGTACTAACGCGACCTATTGCCGTTAAAAAACAATAGATGTTGACGGTTCCTTGTTCTAAAGCCTGCCGCGCTTTACAATACCGTACTATTGGGCTTTGTTTATATCATTCAACTTAATGGAATACAGCGGAGAATTGCTTTTGAGACGATTGTGCACCATCTCCGGACTCGAGCATTTGATACTTATACACGTTGAGAGAATAATATTTCTAAAATTGCGATGCTAAAACGGTCCATTTCTTTAGAATTTAACAAGCCTGTTGCTTCCGAAACGTTGACTACGTAGGCTTTAAGTACCACTTCAAAGTTTTCAGACATCGGTACAATCAAGTTTTCTTCTACAACCGAGTAAAATGTTTACGTGATATTTGCAGTATACCACATGTTTCGTCATCCTCGAAGCAAAGCATGTTAGTGTTATTCTCTAATGTAAGGATATCGATAAGATTTATAAAGGAGCCAAACAAGAGTAGGTACAATTAATTGATTATAATTCTTAACATGCTTCGTTCAGTATTGATATAGCCTTAATAGGTATAAACGGCGAAATAACATCATTGCGAGACGTTTAGTAATATAACAATGTGGAAAACAAATTAATCATTAACAAGATGTAGCGTAAGAAAACTTGTAGCTATTTGTACTTACTAGAGGATGAACTTAAATCTAGAGGGTTTTACAATAGGGACGGGTTGATTTTGACAGCTCGTGGCGGCCATATTGTTTCTTTTACTTTCTGTCAAAATA
>DWJK01000091.1:0-29878 GCA_018248815.1 Croniades pieria auraria
CACTTTTGTAAAGAGGTGCGCGCCATGGATTTGAACCCAGCACCCCCGGAGTGAGAGGCTGAATTTCTTAACCACTAAGCTATCACTGTAACTTATATCGTTTGCTATAATACTTAGTACTATATACTTAGTACTGTATATTTAGTAGCGTCTTGTTATCAATATTATTATAAACTGAAAATTGTTAAATGAACTTTATTATAGGTAGCAAGAACTCTGCAGTACATATGTATTTCTACGAGGACCTGAGAGCCCTGCATCACCTGGTAGAACGCTGCAGTGTGGCAGTCGGCTGCCGCTGACAATAAAATATTTATTATAGAATTATCATTGAATATGATATCTGTTAGTGTATTAATGTACAAAATATCGACTGCAAATATTTCCTTGCAGTATTCTATAGAGTCTACGATATTGCGGGCTTTAAAGTTGTGTCTCTACTTTTTATTAAAACACCAAACCGACTAGTCTGTACTAGTTACAAATCGTTTCTTAAACGAGAACGATCTGGTTCCTCCAGTTTCAATGATTTAAACATAATGGATATTCCTAATTTTGTTGATTTTCAAATGCACAGCAGTTGCTACTGATCCCAGCTCTATATTTTGTATGTCGAATTTATTTGACCAGTATTTGCATACCGACTGGTTCACCTACATCTTGTGCAGATATATTATGTAAAGTTATGCGTTTCCTGCACGTGCCTGATTGGGATATTTACTTTATATATTAAATCATTAAACAGTAGTAAATATGTAAATTACTTAGGTATACAATTTTTCATTAATTAACTAAATTATTAAACGAACAATACCTGGAAAGTTTTGAAACAATAGCTTGCCATAAAACCGATCGATCTGACGCTGTAAAAGAGCACTGGCCTCCTCGGTGATTGCTGAGCTGAAGCGAAGCGTTGTGAACATGTTTCATACACCGCTGAATTGTTTCTTTGGGCCGCAACAGCCCAACAGCCGAAAACGTTGTTCGGTTGTCAGTGGATTTCTTTGGTATCGATTGAGCGTTACCCGGCGTTTAGTATTCCGGCCACGGCGGCAACGCACCCGATTGGCAGTTTGCTCTATTTGGGCGCGCCTTATACAGCGCCGGACGACAGGCAGCGACGTGATGCATCCCGCGCTGTCGCTGCTGCCCTTTGTCCGGCTACAACAATGCCAGCGCACTGATCTCATCATGGCTGCCAAGACATTGTGTAACGGGAACCATCAATGAACACATTTATATCTTCATATGTCTTCTAATTCTCAGTTAATAGGCTCGTATTATATTGGCCGCCTTTATAATTATAAGTGGGGTTTGACTTTGAAAACTGTATAGTCACAGGTAGTTTTCAATGTGTTAAAACCAAAAAGGTTTCCAAGCTTCGTTTGGTGTTCGCTGTCTGATTTATGTCATTAATAACGTTTGAAATGAAAATTTACGTAAGTTTTTCTTTTACTCATGTTTTACACTAGTAAAATGCATCACATATGTTTAAAGAGAACACAAATACACTATTAATTCATTAATTCATTTTAATTAATTTTTTTATAAATGCAACTAAACATTACACCAGACAACTAACAATAGATAAAAACACTGTCGGAAATGACAATAATATGAAAGCAAACAACTGTCAGTGGATTAATGATTTATTTGTGAGATGAAATACAAGTAAATAGATAACTAAAACTATGGCCCAAGTGGAGCATATTGCCGTTCGGTGTCAGCGGGAACGGGAGGAAAGCATTTCCCTGACACGGTTTCCACACAAGGTCGACGGCCGCGCCACGGTCGCTCCGGAGATCTTGCGAAATGTCTGAAAAAAACACAAAATATTGTTTAACATAACCTCATTTCTAAAGTTAGGCAAGAGTGCGGTACAGCCTCACGATCCATCACTAAAGTTATACCTCTCACCGTAGAGTGGGAGGTGACTGGGGAAGGTCATCACGAAGAGGTGAAGATCGAGCTCAGTGACGCGCTATCAGTGTAGTGTACTATTTTTATGCAGCAGTGGATATAAACAGGCTGATGAAGAAGTGTGCAATACATCAATCATGATTTTTTCTCATAGGTCTCCTCTCAGAATGAGAGGGTTAAGGCCATAGTCTGCCACGTTGCCCAAGTGTGGGCTGCCAAACTTCACACGCTATAGAGATTTTTTTTTATGAACTCTAAGGTGACCAGGTTTCCACGTGATATTTCCCTTCACCGTTATAGCCAGTGATATTTAATATTAAAACGCCCATTTTGTAAGGAGGTGCGTGCCAGGATTCGAACCCGGGCCCCTGGAGTGAGAGGCTGAAATTCAAACTACAAGACTATAACTGCTTTTGCACCGTGATTCATGAAATTTAACATCTGTTTAAATTAATTTGTAAATTCTAACGAACATTTAACCAACTTCAAACAGAACTAACCTTTATGAAATAAGCGTTATGAAACAAGTACATATCCCTCATGCTAATATGGAAGAAGTACGGCAGTTATGCAAGGATAGAGGTATTTGGCACTCCGTGCTCTCTTCCTATTGAAACATTCAAACAACTGGTAAGATAAACGATTTCGATACAAGAAAAATGTATTAATCCTTTACGTGAACAGTTATTGTTAGTTTTTCACGGAGCAGATTTATATTTATCATAAAATCGGTTGATCGCTTTAAGATACGTATAGATAGATATAAAAATGCAAATTTCTTTATTATGACGGTTCTACCAATAACGGTTAGATTGAATGCGTTGATAAAATTCCCATAAATAAATGCTAGCTGGGACATATATCACACTAATGAGGTTCAAACGTATGTATATATATGTATTTGTTTCTGTTTACGGAAAAGGAGCTCGTTCATTATGCAACGAAGGTGACATTATTGACAAACCGTTAACAGTAGCAACGGAAGAACCTATGTATGTCGCAACTGTATCTGCTTCAGAGTAAAAACTATGAAGGGTTAAATGTTTGTCATATATTTAATTGTTATAGTTATCTTTAGCATTTTATACAAATAGCTATTGAAAATATAAACTGCATAACATCTTAACATCAAAGGTCCAACTCGAAGATCGCAGACTCAAAAGACCGAGATTGAACTCCTTGCAAGAGTATATTTATCCCGATTCGTACAACTTGGGACTAGGGAAAAATAAATATTAAAAATAAAAATAAATAAATATAAAAAAATTTCTTGGCAAGCGTGCTACATCCTAGGCTCCATCCCGTTTACCAGTAGGTGAGATCATAGTGAAACTTGAACCTGTTACTATAAAAAAACGATTTTTAAAAGCAACAATTTCCTTACACACTGAAGTAGGCAGTGTGATCATAATGTCTTGAATCCGCGCGATAGGTTGCGTCGGATCTAATCGAATTTATGGTAATCACCGAAGCGCGGACGCTTATCAGAGCAACCATTCCCATACATCAGATAACTTCACACTTGTTCCAGCATTTGTAAATGTTTAGAGCAAGTACGACGTGACGTTGTACCTATAGCTTAGTTTATATCAGCGTTTACTTATGGTAACATTACGGTAACGTAATATATTATATTGGCGCGATATCTTGCAGGTCGACTTTGTTTTACTATCTTAAGACGGTTATTACAATACGTGTGAATCTCAAGATGACGATGTTGTTAATAGAGGGACAAACATATTTCTGAACAAATCTCTAAGGCTGATTTTATGTACTAAATAATATTATTCAGTGGCGATAGTAAGCCTTGATACTAAAATTTCTTAGCCGCGTGAATTTGAAAAAATACATACCTGAAACATTAAGTGCAATTAGTTACGTTTAAAAATAAATTATAATAAGTTTATGATTTTTGATTAAGTCTCTGTAATATTTCTATTTTCCACAATTAATTTTGTACTTTTTTTTCTTTTGATAACTTGCAAAGGAACGTAGGTACATATGTACGAGTACGAACGTACATTTTTGCCAACCGAGCGTTATGAATATGAATTTAATTTTAAATTTTAAAGGTTGACAGCTCAGTAACAATGGCGAGTTACGTTAATGGGTATAATATATTAAAAAAAGGAAACGAAATATTTACTGCAACATGCAGCTCACATGCGGGCTAATTGCATAACACATAGCTCACGTGGAACTATGCGTCCTGTTACACATTCAGTCGCCTGTGGGCCCGGCTTTCAAACTGTTGGTACATGTATCTGGCAACACTTAACAATAAATAATAAACAAGTAAATGTTTCTACCATCGTAAGGAAGTAGTGTAGGACGTCCTCTGGCAGGGTGGGATCACGATTTGCGAAAGGCTGCAGACACAAGCTGTCGAGGAAAAGCCTCGATGGCGCTCATTAGAGGAGGCCTATTTTTAGCAGCTGACATAGTTACACTGGTGATAATGATGTAGCCAGGTCTGTAAAAATTTACATATTTACCATTCGGCATCTGTCTACCTCGTAAGAGACCAGGCGTGACCATATAATAATAATAACAATACCTTAATTGTACACTGCATTTCTCGTCACCATTTTGGTAGGCACTAAATTAACGATCGCCTATTTCGCTACTTCTGCATCACGAGGTAAGGTTACACGCGAGGGTAGAAAGCTCAGCAGTGGGAATGGAATCTCGTGTGCCTTGCACTCGCTGGTTCACTTACGATAATCGATTTCCGATCGAAGCAATGACTATAACGGAATATTAGGTATATTTCGTCATACACTTGAATAAAACCTTTCAATTATAAACAGGTGTTTGATGATTAGGTGATAGATACTTTACATTGTTACTCGCTATTAGAAATTTGAAAAGTTGCATTCCTCACTTAATGCATGATTAACCACCTGTTTAATATTCCATCCGAACAATAATTCAGACATGAGAATCTTTAAAACAACGGGTAAATTCCATTAATGGTGAACATTTTTTACTTAAACCCCTTTCTTACGGACCATTTGTATTTATGGCTATCTGATGACCATTAATTAAACGTAATAATACAGATAATGTTGTGAGTGAGTTCCATACACAATACGCGTTAAAAAACCATTTCCATATTCATAACGCGCCCGTAGATACGAGCGATCGATGAGTTGAACAAACGGAAAAAACTTATTAGTGAGTGTGCATACAACTTTACAATGGCTATCATACTTTCTATCAGATTGATTTGAGAATTACAGATGGAAATATAACTCTTACACTTGTAGACTGTCAGACGCAGAATACAATCGCCAACCATGATCGAAGGGGACCCACAATAACATCAGTTTATAGAGAACGCGATTGAATGTAGCTAAAGTTATGACTTCTGTCTTATATTTTCACACCAATTTTAAGACCGTATTTGTGTACATTACACGTTATTATAATGGTACCGGTGCGATGTATTTTTACATAATCGACTTCACGCTGATTTGAATAAACACGGAGGCGAGACGAGAATCGTCTTGTCACCTCATTATATTATAGAATGACCCATTAAAGACGGGCTTGGGAAACATTTTGCGAAACCGATCGTGCAGTATCGTGAATTATTCTACATAAATCACGGTCGTAGAAAAAAATCGGAGCCAGGAGAAGCGGTGCCGGTTATAGATTGTCACAATAAATTTAAATATTGATAGTGTTGTAGTTTTGCTATATTCGCCTAACGAGCGCGCACTAAAAAAGCAATATCAGTATATCACCCGCTCATCCGCATTTTGGACGAGCCGCGTTCTATGAAAACTTTAAAACGTTCACAGAGCCGGGCATGGAGTCGATACTGCTACATACGTTTTATTTATTTTGACATACATACATGTAACTCAGACACATTTACTCCTACGTAGTCAGGACTCCAATTTATTAAAGCGCCCATTAAATTACCTGAACCAAATTTTGTTTAACTATTAATTTTCAGTCACTGAAACCGTTACTCGACGGAGCTATACTTTCGTGTCGGTTCCAGACAGTTTTGATTAGTAGGAATCCACGATTGAATTAATATTCAAATGATAAAACTCACACTTGGCTGCAGCCATGCTAGCCTTGCAAAAAGTATTGAACGAAAAAGGAATTGTGAGCGCAAAAATATCATCAGCCGCGAACACAATCAAGCGGATCGTTCCGTGCCAGTAGTCGCGGCCATTGCTGTGTTGCGACGCCTGCGAGTACCGCCCCGCGACTTCTCCGTCGCCGATTTTCAACGTTTTTACGTTTTGCGTTTTTTGTTGCCCACCTGCTCACGCGTTAGTCCACTCCATTACTCGCTCTAACCTACAAAAACGTGTTCCACTCATTATGAAACACGAAACTATGATATTCCGAGTCGCCTTGCCGTTCATACGACAAACGACCTCAGCGTTGCGCAGTCGCCGCGGCGGCCAATAAATATACGCTTTACTGTTATCTATAAACAACCTTCAGCTAGGAGCCGGACCGGTATCGAGGCGAAACTATTCTAATAAAAAACCAAAACCAGTCCAAATTAAAGATAAGATGGTGGAAAATGTTAGAGGAATTAAACGAAACGCGCGTAGGAGGTACGCTCCGAGTGCGATATGTAGGCTCGATAGACCCGAGGCTGGCTTGCGTCACTTGGCGATCGCATTTATACCTAAATACACGGTTTGAGGGATAGCTTCCAGATAATATAATAATATGTGGAAGAGCGCAGATAGCTTTCATCATAATAACACGCATCTAATTGTATGACTGGCTGAGAACAGGTGTGGAGTGGATGCGTACAACGTTGCTTTTAACTGCAGCGTTTGCGACATACCGGTATTGAAATATTTTTTGCAAGTTTCCGTACGGCCAGCTTGCTCGATGACGGCACATTTGCGTATAAGGTGGGTCGTACAGCAAAGCCAACGACTATTTATATTATCAACAACTAATGACAACTTTTAAAATAATTGTTAATTATTATTAAAGTGACTCGTCGTCAGCCGTCGTTTAAGTCAGTTGTCGTTATTAAAGTCACATGTCTTCAATTAAAGTCATGTTTGTTCTTTACTATGGGCGTCATCTCTGTTACTACAATCCCTCCCCGTCTATGTCATCTTAAGCTGATCTTACAACCCACTTTCTTCTTCCATCGGAAACATTATTAACCTAAAAGCTTTCAAATCTGGCTTAGTTCCCTAGCACTTACCAAAAAAACGGGAAACACTACAAGACTGTACAGCAAATATTAATTTAGCCAATGATTGCAAGGATTTATGCAAAGACAGTGCAGTGCACAAATCTAAAAACTCGATAGAAATATTGGTTAATAATTTAGAATTTCTAGTAGTGACTCGAAAAATCAATAGACTCACCACCTATTCCATGGAACTTAAACGTAACTGGTGAAACGCGGGACTACTGTACTACACTCCTCCGCCTACCCCTTCGGGGATTATAGGCGTGAAATTACTTTTTTTTTAAACATGTCAAATAAAATGTTTTTCGTTACAATTATATAACGTCATCTCTCCGTGATGTGTTTCCGCTACTACATGTAGAGAAATTTTCATAGCCAGCCACTGTGGCAAATGTGGGTCAGTATAACTACAACATAACATATCATAGGAAACGAATATACAAAAACATACAAGAATACTGACTCTTAGACGACTGGTATTATTGTAATTGTTATCATGTGACAATAGTCATTGAACAATGTTGAAGCTACTTGGAAAACCAAAGCGGCAGAGAGTGTGGCTGTCAAAACCTGTACCTTCGCCAACGCACTGAATCAATACGGAACAGTACGCCACATACGTTTATCATTAGCCTGGTAATACCCTTATTTGATTTAATTTGCAATTAAAAGACCTATCATTACCATATTGTGGAGCTTCGAACGATAGTGATATCATTATATTTAATTCTAATTCAATTAAGTTTAGTGTTATTGTATGAGTACAATAAAAATAGTCGTTGATCGAGTGGTTGCAAGCGCGATTACCGATCAGGAGGTCCTGGGTTTAAATCCCGGCTCAGGTATTATTGGTTTTTTCTAATTTAGAATGTTTAGTATTGACACGGAGTCTGGAAATGTGCCCGGTGTATGGAAGTAGGCTCACTACCTATTCCATGGGACTTAAATGTACATAGTTGGTAAAATGTGGGAGAGTACTACACTTCTCTACCTACCCCTTCGTGGATTACAGGCGTAAAGTTACGTTGTTACAATAAAAATAAATAAACATGTGACATTACGTATATAGGACAGAGTTGAATAATTGTGACATAAAAAATATTATGTGCGGGTAGACCGAAAAAATGCTTACTAAAGTTGCCTAGTGTGTGAACAGCTTACAGCGCACACGACATCGTGGACGTGTTCTAGTTGTGTAAGTAATAATAACTCATTTTATGTCTATTTTCGACACTTCGTTGTAACAGTCTTGGTCCATACCTGCATGAGATCGGCTGACCAACTGCTATTTATAGTTAAATGAATTTGACTCCAATTTATAACAATGGGCTAGAATCTATGATTCAAGCAAATGTACACTACATTGTCTTAATATATTGTGGGCCAATATTTATCTATCTACTAAGGACCTTTAAGTGAAGATTTAAGCAGTGAATATTGCTGCCGCGAAGTAAGAGATTATAAACAGTGATGGCCTATTGGTTTAGTATTCAGCCTCCTACGTGGGAGATCCTGGATCTTAATTTTGACGGACATATCTTTGGAAATATCACTTGCTATGACGGATAAGGAAAAACGTAATAACATCTGCACTCCTTCGAGTTCTGATAGTGTTCTTGTAGGCGTATGAAGTCTGCCAACTCGCAATTCGAAAGCGTGGCATACTGTGGTCTTAACCCTTCCCATTCACGCAGAGACTCGTGTCCAGCAGTGGAACGATAAAAGTGTTTGATGATGAAACGTGTACTTACAGTGCAGTGTATGTATACCTATGTAGTAGTATTCTTAATTGTACACCCAAACATGATAAACAGAAATAAATACAGACAAAACTTGATAGTAGATAGTGCAACAGGCGGCCTTATCGCTGACTAGCGATATGTACGAGTATGACATGAAGGTTTATAATGTCAATGAGTATAACGTACAGAATGCGAAGATCAGAAGATCGAGCTCAGTGGCGTGCCATTGAAGAGGCCTATGCCCAGCAGTGGACGGGAGCAGGCTGATGATGATTGATGATGATCATAACGTACAGATTATGTGTGTTAATTTTATAACTCATATTTACAAATGGTGAAACGTGAGAGTGTGCTACACTCCTCTGCCTACCCCTTCGGGGATTACACGCATGATGTTACGTTACGTTATATTCGCTAATCTGTTTCGTAGAAATCAAGTTCCCTAAATAAAATATAAGTAAATATCACAATGTAATTAAATTTAATATTTGCTATGTTTTATAAACAGAAGCGTAGTTTGCAAATAAATTACTCCAAATTAGATATCACAATTTTTTTTTAAATATGACTCTTGGTAACTACCCAAACTTTGAGTCGCCAGTAGTTTTCCGCTATCCTATACGCGTTACTTAACCTATTACAGAATATAACTACTAGTTTGTACTAATTGATTTTTATTCAAAATAGTCAACTACGTCGTCATAAATTCTTTAAAGCGTTCGTCTAATTTTGTTTCGCAATAAGTTTAAGACAGTTGGTTGTAAAAATATATAAAAAAATATATATATTTGAATATTATAAATTGAATATTAAATCGACATCTCCTACGGCCTGACCGAGTGATGTGGCAGAGTGAACGACGTAGACATATCTAAATATTAAAAATATAATTATAGATTTTACTCCTAATTGACTTGACGGTTGAGTGTTCCGTGCGTTTTAATTTCAGATATTCCATTTAAAATTGGCAACTTGTGTGCTTAAAATATCGGGAGCACCAATGAAATAGTAAAACAAACATAGTATTGTTAGCTAATGTTTTGCTAGTTGCAACATAATGTGCGAAGCGCGTGACTTCCAACATCGTATGCGCTGCAAAAAGTTCACTTATATATTCTTAATGGACTATTCGCTGAAAAAATAATTATCACGTATCAGATATTTTCAAGGTTTCACACTCGTATTAAGCGTAGCTTAGGCAAGGTTATACATATATATATTTAGAACGCTAACTCTTCCACAAATATATAAACAAATGTAAAAAGCAAATTAAATATTTATGGACTTCAACGTAACTGGTGAAACGTTGGAGTGTGTTACACTCTTCTGCCTACCCTTTCGAGGATTACAGGCGTGATGTTACGTTTTAAATATTTATACCATTTCCGATTTCCGGTGTATTATTACCTATTTTAAATTTATTTCACCCTAAGGAAAATGAAAAACTTTCCTTAATTATGGTATTGAACTTACTTTAATTGAGCATTTATCAAATGAATCAATTTCGCTTTTTAATGATGAAGTCAATCTGTAATCCTAATATTATTTTGAGTGGCATGAACGGCGTATGTTAAAACTTCCTGACATGTAATGTATTCATCAGCCTTACAAATCCAATGTTCGACTTGAGTCTCCTCAAATCGGCGTTAATTGACCAGTTCCTGGACGCTCTGAGGCAAATTTCCATGATTTTTTTTAAATTTTATTATAGGATAGACAAGCGTTTGGCCGCGATCTCGTCTGCTGGACTGGGCAGATCCATTCTAAAATGAAGCTCGCTAGCCTACGAAACATTCCTCTTACCATTAGTCCGCTTGGTCAAAAACCTGGTCAGACTGTTCTATAGGCGTGCTATTAACAAACATAAGCATTAGCGGCTCAGACACACTTGTTAAGGTAAAAGAACAATTGTTTTTATCTGCGGACCTATCGATCGCGCCCTGAACTTGACGGCACTGAACATTATTCCGATATGTCAATTGTTTACACTCCGTGAAGTTAACGATATCAATACACCGCCTTATCTAAATGACGAAGTAATTCATAATTAACATGCCACAATCAATACGGTCCACTAAAGTTCCCACATCACCACTTCCCTATCTGTAATCATTGATCAAAGCTCGCCACTGTCATATGTCACTTACTTTACGAGTCCAGATGTAATATTGTTGGATGTGATATATTTACAAATTACGAACACGACCACACGGAGTAGTGCAGTAAAAACGATGCATCTCTGCGGATATCTTTCACCAAACGCTACATAGAAGAACCGGAAGTCTGCAGTACATATTTTAAAGTAAATATGCTATGTATTTTACAGGATCATCCAATCCAAAATTATGCACAGCCTGTGCTGCGGTAATCAGACCAATATAAATATTTCTATGTACGTGTAGATATTTACTTACTTAGTCTTACACGCAGATATTCTTATTCATCAGGCAAATACTTGTCTTGAGTGAGAATCGAACCCCCACTACCGCACGTACCAACCATTTCATCAGCAGAGTGCTGCCTCGTTGCTGCTGCTGCCTTGACTACCTCTTTGATTGAGTAGTTCGTAGGTAGGTTCAAATGCCAGGTCGGGTAGTATTGGATTTTTCTAATTGAGAATTTCTAATAATGACTCGGAAACTGGATCTCTGTATCCGGTGTATAGCAATAGGCTTACCGCCTATTCCATGGGACGTAAACGTAACCGGTGAAATGTGGGAGTGGCTACACATCTATGCCTTCGGGGATTATAGGCGTGATGTTACGTTTTACTAACTGGATTAAGATAGCGAAACGTTCAATATGTAAATTATAAAGACAAACCACAGCTCAGTCGTCCGACAGTCGTGTTCACAGCTAAGTCGCTTTCCGGTAGTAATCGTATGGTGGAAAGACACCTCATCGGGTACGTACATCCCAGACAATGGACAGACGTGTTATCAGCGCACTGACAGGTATCATTCGAGAGTGATACATCGCTCCCATTTTTAAGCAACGCCTGTCAATGTATCGCTTATTACTGTTTGATTGATACGAGACTCTCCGATAGTCGCGGTCCAGCCGTAACTTGTTTATAGAGCCATAATCCTTGGTGTCGATGCGTCGCTCCGTTGACATTTCCAACCTTTTGGAAATTGCTGATGACATTTTACTGAAGCGACCAGTCTATTATTATTCTCAAAGGACATATCTATTGGAAATATGTCAAAGTGATCGACTTCATAGCAGGCGGCGAACTGCACTTCCTTGCATTGCTTAAGAATTGTATATTCATAATTCTACTAACGTATACATATGTTATTTAAATAAGACATTATTAACGCAAATGTAGTGAATAACTACGATATTTTAGAATTTCAGATTTTTAGTTTATGGATCACATCACTTGAAATAAAAGATTTGTGTCTGTTTCTACCGCCTGTTTCAACTGAGATGGAATATCTAGTCTTGGTATAATATACACATAGGTCTACTTCACCCCTCTAATCATAACATACGACTACCGACGCACATATTGCCAGTAACCCAGATAAATTAATCGTAATGGATCGTAAAACGTCTGGTGGTGCTTCGTTATGCTAACCCTGGAACATACATCATATTTATTTATTGAATACAATCAATAAATTAGCGATTTCCATACGATGTCTTCACTTCTGCTGGAGGTTGTGTCTTTGACACATTTGCATTTTATATTAATTTCCTCTCTTCACGTACTAATAGTTTTTCGCCGGAGGTGAAACAATTGCAGAATGTTTTATTTATATGAACTAACAACCAAAAATGTATTCCACCCGTTCCGGTAAGGTCAGGTTAGATTTCGGACAGCTGCCAGCGACCTCGGCTTTAAGGCCGCAGGTGCGTTACACATTTAGGACTCAGATGTAGGCTGATTGTCGCATTCGTGAGGTTTTACGTCATTTGCAATGTACCGTTTTATAACGTACAGCGACATGTCTTTTTTTCTTTGTCATCGCAGAGATCGAATGTGTTATTATTATGAATACGGCACTAATATTAATACAACCATACTACTTCCCAAACGGACGGTCAGCGGAGGCAAAATCTCGTAACATAAACTAATAAAGTTTTTTAATAAACTGCAACTTTTTAAATAAAGTATAAGTGCACAGGTGTGTTAAATATCTATGCGACATGTACCACCTGTTACCAAATAAAAACGGAATTCTATCTGAGCCCGCTAACAAGACACCCTTGGGGACTGTATATACTTTGGTATATCTGCTTGCTACCTTCCATACGTTGCAGGCACCACTGTAGCTTTGATATCGTAGGTAATACCTGGACTTCTATAACCCATGTGTATAAACACTATGAGCAGCAGACCTGTAGCTCAAACCGTCTGCAGTTTGTCGGCGGACCTATAGTTTATACATTAGTACTTAGATACAACTCAGTAAAGAAAATTAAATTCTTAACTTAAAAATGTCAAACAATTTAAGACCAGGCTTATTTTATAAGAGATTTTTAAATAATTGACGACGATATTCTTCATCAATCCATATCGATAGTACACATACATTAAACACCCACATTTTTAATCTGTAACTATATCAATTGAATGCATGCGTTACTTCTATGAACTAGTTGTACGCGGTACAAAGTAATAGAACGGAAAGCTGAACAACGATTACCAACTCACAGAACACCAGCTACTTACGAAAGTACATAGTTTCATAAAAAATACATCAATTTACTTCTTTGCTAACTCGTAAACAAACAGTTGTTAGCATTCACACTAATTTAATAACTAACCATTAAGTAAAGTTGTTGAAAATTTAATATTTAGAGGAAATAATGACGAAAACTAAAGAAATAGAGTAGGAAGAAGCAAACCCAGACATAAATACGTATTTCGATCGAATGAGGGGCTTCCTAAAAAAGGCAGCACCTAAATTTCCTTCAACACACGATCATGTATGACTAATGAGGAAACGAAAGAATTGCCAGCACCGAAGCAGATATCAATCTTTAGTTTCTGCCTACCGCTATGGGAAACAGACGTGACAATTTTATACCTCATACTTCACCATCTCCATCTCGTACTGGAGTATGTTGCTGGGTTAGTGCAAGCACCTGCTGATACTGGATACATGCACACTGAAACGTATTATGTCGCCCATACCGCAAAGCTCAATAACAAACGACTTTAGCGAATGCGCCCTACTCTTGACAACTTGAAGATGATGGTGGACATTCAGCAACGGTACCTGTATTTTATTTCTCTTCGATTCCGTCTCAACACAAACGGCTCCCCAATTTTATTCTATGTTTCAAGGAAACATGAGATTCAATGTTTTCTGTCAACGTTATACGATAAGAGTATGGCTAGAACTTAACAGTACTTAGACCCTGGCTCTCGATACGTGAGACCCAACGTTAAATTAACATCTAAATATCTAAAGCAAAACGTGGGATTGCGGTATACATCACTTCATCTCTCATCATATACGACTCATACATATCTTCTGTCTGTGAATCAAATACTCTACAGCAATATCGGGATAAGGAACGATACTTGGATCTGAAATGCCATTGAAAGTTAAGTTAATTAATTCGATGTAACACGCGCACTTTTGCAACAGCAGATATGGCTGACTAATATACGTATATAGAAATTTTGGTAGACTAATTAAGAATATATTTGCGAGATCATAATGAATTTATTAATCAACCATCTCACTCCACAGGTCTGATATAATGCAATTAGGTGTCATAAAACTCGCGGCTTTCATTAACATATAGAAAATCTGTATAAGTAGCTCCCAGTAAACAGGATCAGGGGTCGTCCGTCGCATATCTTAATTTGATCTGAAAACATAATGGACTTTTGCCATCATTTTTGATTTTTGTATCTTTACAAATATCTTATTTTCAAAATCTGTGATAAAATTGCTACATTCCTCCGTATATCCCGTTAAGCACGGTAAATGTAGCGTGACAACTTAAGTATTAATCAGCATTAAACACCTATTAAAACGCGACACTATTATCAATTTTAAGCTGTCTTGTGTTTTATCTTTATTAGATTGGATGCGATAAAATGCATATACAGATGGTATATGGGTAGCTGCATTCTTAGCTGATAAACTATTTATTTAGCATGTATAAAATTACAAATTACATTCGCCATTAACAACTTTAGCACGAGAATTTGTAACGAGTTCAAAGAAAGATTTCATGCTAAACGTATTCAGTTTCACAGCGGTGGTCTATCAGTTTCGCGAATGAAATTTAAAAAAAGAAATCAGACTTAGAACATGGTTTTCATTTCAAAAACGCTTAGTATTCATTCGGTGACATTACGACGACGGTGAGATCGAGTTAATAGATTGAACATAAAAATCTGCATTCGTAACTGTTTTGCAAAAATGTAACGCACTTTCATATCGGCGCGCTGCAGAATCGACGGATGGAACTAAATAATTCACAAATATCAGTGGCAATAAAATAGGGAGGGAAATCATGGAGCATCGATAATAAATCGCTGGTGTAAGCAATCGCACCTGACTGCGAGTCGGTAAATTCATAGTTTATGAACCGCGGGGGAGGGGAGTCGTAAAACATATTCGCGGAATTATGTATCCCTGGCGGGCCGTACTGGCAGCAGAGAGCAGCAGAAGGGCCGCTCTGTACCACTGAAACTGCTGCGGGTTTGAGAAATGTGAGCCCTTAGAAGTGGTAGCCAGTGATTGTAATCCAAGATTATCTGTATACATTCATTAAATATAAAAAATATACTCCAGTTAAAACCCTTTATATGAATGAACACATGTAAGTGAAACTTATTTCTATTAAGCTAGTATTTAAAGTAGCGTGTAGGACTGTGTTACCAACCTATATATATTATGGTCTGAATTGTGATGCCATCTACAACCTTCTCATAATATGCACTATCTATCGCAAAATAACAGTTAGAAGTATTCTTTCTGAGAAATCCCAGTGATTGCGTTAAAGCACCGCAACTAACATTACTAACTGCAACATCCGCAGTTAAAACATGTACGTTGTCAGGTATGTATCGAGTGGACATTCTGTTCGGTGGCTGGTGTTTGGCAGTCGACAGCTCAATATTTGATGCGCTGCAAATCGATGCACGCCGACGCCGGCAGCGGATACACCAATAGTACGAATATACGTAATCAGTATTTACGGGCCAACGGCACGATGCCTCTTCGTTGCGCTCGCTTCGTTTATTGACGTTGACGAGCTTTTGGATTTATAGATCTGTTGTGGATTGCATTTCTTACATATTTGATAGCCGTCTCGTAGATATTGTCTTCTATTGCGGTATCATATCGCTCATGTATTTCTATTTGTCTTCGTATCAAATAGGTTTTACAACTGAGTTTGGGTAAGGTAAATATGTAGTGTATTGCGAAGGGTTCCAGGAAAAAATATTAAGAAAGGTATAGAATCTTTTTCATCATATTTATACAAAGTAACATAGACGTAACATTACGCCTGTAATTCCCTAAAGAGTAGGCAGAGGAGTGTAGTAGGTACACTTCCGCGTTTCACTAGTCACGTTTTACGACCTATGGCATAGGCGTTGAGGCTATTACCGTACGCCGGGCATAGATCCAAAGTCCGAGGCTTTATTAGAAAATACTCCAAAAAATCTAAATTAAAATATTTAAGTTGTCAAATTCAAAGTGACATAATTCTTAATTAACGTTGTTTGCCACCAACATTGTTTAGCACTGACCCATTATTATCGCATAGATAAGAAATCAATAAGTTTCCTACCATCACCTTCAGCCTATTAGCATTGGATAACCATCAATCCCCGTGCCAATTTGAAAAACTTGTATGAGATAACCCCAGTGACTTAGGTTTTAAGATAGAAAATTATAGTGTATATAACAGGAACCTAAAAAAAATTGCGTTTTGATTCGTTGTAGATTTGGAGAAAACATACAACTGACGATTTCTGACCCCCTCGTAGAGCAACGCTGCATATAATTATTTGGCTTATTCAATACATCAACCTTATCTCATGAGGACATAAAGTGATACTAGTTGTTTTTAAAGTATGTTAGGACTGTAATTACTAGTATCTGATAACAACGCTTATGAATACCACGCGAAGGGAAACGCATTCCGTGCTCGCAATAATTATGCTCGCTAGTTCGACGTTCGTGATCTACGCAATTGTCTTCGATTCGCGCATTATCGATAACGTTACGTAATTCCTATCGAGATCGTTACAATTACTGGATCTTTGTTCTGTAATGTAATATGTGTAATGATCACTCGCGTGATTCAGAAGTTACTGTTTGTCCGTAACCCATGTAGTACGGTTGTCAAGTATAGACTATGTATAACATACATATAGGTACATATATACATACATATATATAAGAAACAGATCCGTATTAGTAGTTAAATATAAAGGAATTTCTGTGCTAGTCCTTTATTAAAAGAAGGTAGGTATAGCCGAGCAGTGCAATGTTATGGGACCTGTAATGTTAAGTAAACATCATAACAACTCTTACGTAAAAGATGCCAGTGTAGATTTCCATAGGTATCCATCACGTACAATAGCTCAGAAGAAGAAAAATCTTCTCAGTATGTTTTAAATATCTGACCGTATGTGGTCACACTGACAGGTATCGTAACCTAGAGATCACCGGTCAGTTTAATAAAATTACTTACGTTAATAATTACAAAGCAAGATTTTCATTTAGGTATATTCTTCGTAACGCTCTTAGTATAAAATTTAACACCACACGTTTATGAAATATTATTGCTTTGTACAAGTAAAATATAATAATTTCTAATGACAACACAATAATTTCAACAGTTACCAGTCATTATAAAAATGAATAAATAACAAAACAAATAGTTCATACTTTCCACCTGACTCTCTTTCTAAAGCTGAGCATCAAAATGTTAACTTTGTCGCTTTAATCGAGAACTAGAATTTATTTATCTTAAATACATCATTTCAGTCAAACTGAATGCAAAATTTTAGAATTCAATATTTTCTCTATCAAATATATATTTTACTAAATCCGAGAACTTCCCAGCGAAAGTCGCCCGCAGCTAATGAGGCAATAAGCGGCACGACGGTATTACCACGAGGAATTTCACACCAGTCCGTATACTAGCCGTCTTACTCGGACACCATCACGGGTGAATGAAGGTCGTAACTTTAGTCACCATTATTATATCGTCTTAATGAGTCAATGTCTCATAAATTTGAAAACCTACGTGCATGTAGAAAGTCGTTCGGTGGTCGACACTTGATTAGGCGGCTTGGATTAAAATATATCCTCAATATTATTACGAGAAGTAACGTAGATAATGCCCATCGTAATTATTTATAGCTACAACTGGTAAAGTTTTGTAGGAAAACAGTCAGCGAAACTTTAAAAGTATCCGCCGCAACCTCGCTGCGGTTGGCGGAAGCTCATGATGTAAAACCTCAGATAGGTCTGATACCAGACGGGTTATCTCAAAAGTCTGTCCAAATTAGGTTTTATAGGAAGTAATTGGTTTAATTGTTAGTGGTATGGTGAGTTAAAATTATAAATTAGCAAATTATATGAAAGATCGACAGAAGCATCTAAACACTAATGAAGTTGTATTTGGGTCATACTTCACCAGGTCGGGAGTGCGCCAGGGAGGCATTTTGGGACCGCTCGAATTCATATTAATCATAAGCGATCTATGAAATGTAGTTAAGCACGTTTGTTTTATATCCTCAAAAATCTTGAGCATGTAGCTCGAAATTTAATAAACATGTATTTATGGTCCTGTACAAGACGACATTGACAATACAGAAGATTAGAGTGGTGAAAACAACTCAACTTTTACGCAGCCAGTGATAACTTTCAAAAGCGCCCGTACCCCTTCTTTAAGACCACAAGATGAACGTGGCGCTGCTGCAACGCGTTCCGCAGGTGCGCGATCTGGGAGTACTGCTGTATCATGATCTTAAACTTCGTGATCTTAGGTTTCGTAATCATTTACGGAATATTCGTAAAAAAAGCCTTAGAAATCTAGGCCATATTTTTAAACGTTATCAGGATTATCTCAATCTAAGTACTATATCTGGTCAGGGGTAATTTTAAACACAGTTCAATAATATGAGGCCCATACAAAGCGAAATACGAGTACATGGAGATATTGTAGGGACTTCAAAATACATTCATGAGGCACCTGTATAATGTATAGGGCACATCCACTTTACCCACTAATGTGGGTTACAATTTTACTAAGGATGGTAGACGACAAGGAAATAAGAGTGCGGCGGAAATGTAGCCCCATAGATATATTACTTCTTACCATATGTTATACTACTTCGTGGCATAGCTCAGAATCCTGGAGTCCTGCAATACATTAATTTTGTATGCCGGAGCGCTCCGCATAGAGACATGTGATCACCGTTGGCTCAGGTGTCTAAGATACCTTTCACTCGAGCACTTCATAAATTCACTGAGGTTGATGATAAACTGGACATTATTTCTTGTCATTTCAATGAATTAGTAAGTTTTCCTGTGTCCAAAGCCAATGGTTATTGTCCCGTTTTCATCTGCACTCTGGTTAGCAAACCTTCACACCAAAAAACGTTAGTTAACGTACTTCCGAAATATAAACCTGCACATGTAGCTACTGTTTGCATTCAGAATATAATTTTGACTTTCATTCATTTGTACGGTATCATGATGTCATGTCATTAATTTGCACGACGAAATAAAAGATTTGATTTTGTACTGATATTACAGTACATTATAATACGTTTTCACAGCCCTTTAATAAGCCAAGTCGTAAATTGTCCTCCACAGCAGATTCCGAATTACGAGCCAGTTATAACTTTTTTATATTTCACTTTCCACTTTTTACGCCGCGACCGTCGTGCCTTGGGTAGAGTTGATCATCGCACAAAGTGGTCTTAAAATAATTATTTAAATATAACCTTTTTATAACCTTAAAATCGCGTCGTGTACCGGATTTATTAATTTATGCGGTAATAAGGTAATAGTTTTTTATTCTAAAGGAAGTCACTAAGATAAATATAATTATTTTTGGGTTTGTTTAATAACATTCTTGTAAATTTATGTATTAAAAAAATTGTCGGATTCTCCCGCAACTGTACGAACCTGTTGTTGTTACTATAAAAAATGTATTATCACTGAATGAATGAAGATCTTTTTGCTACTTAGTACTAATTACATTTAACCCAATACTATAATTATAAGTCTAATATATTTACAGTATATATATATATATATATATATATATATATCCTAATTACTCATGTTATGTAGATGTCATCATAATTTTTATCTGCAGTACACTGAATAATTATGTTTAAAATCACCCAATATCGATAAAAATACATAAATTCTCACTTTTCCTCGCCTTTATTAGTTTAAGGGTCGTAAAAACTTTTATGGTACATATATGACGCTCTCGTGCCTCACAATAAGAGGCCTTGTTAATAAATACATCCTCACTCTATATATTACGTGCGCCACCTACAATTTTGAATAATACAAACTGTACTTAATTCTTAATAGGATAGATTTTACTATTGATAAGCTAGCAGAATTCGAACCCAGTATTCAGTGCCTATGTACATCTAATACTGATATTGTCACATAAATCTTATAAAACGTCACAAAACCATTGATACACGACTCGGATGCGTGACGCTGGCTATTTCCAATTAAACACGAAGATAACCCAATCCTAACGTGTAGCTCCCAGTTTTTGCGAGTTCCTGCGCGCGCCTTTCGCGTGTGTTTCGTCAATTGTGATGTTTATCTCATATTTAACTTAGCTCTTGACCTTTGTTTTAATTTTTATGAGTTGCGGTACCGGACTGCTTGTTGGGTGTAAAAAATTCGCAGGTAAAAAAGATTTAGAATTATTATTGTTGCCTTTTCCTATTACAATTAAAATTCACGTACTGTGACGGCGGAGTCTTCTGATGTTGCATAATCGAGCCGACATTTTCTTTCTGCGCTGTCTATGACGTGACAAACAAATGAGAGAAATTAAGAAAGTTTGCTTAGCAAACAGCCAGTAGCGTTAAGTGCCTCTTCTCATCGTAATATAAATAATGTTTGATCGTCTATCTGGACATACAATTATCAGTAGGTTGACGCCGGCGCTAACCGCCTAAGTAGATTATACAATTGTTTAGTTAGTTACACATCTTCGTTAGACGAAAAAAACTACTAGAAATAAATAGGAACAACCTAACAAATATATCAATTTAGCGAATTTTCAGTCACTGACATTTGATTCTGTCGGTCAATAGAACCATAAGTTACGACATTCCTGTCAAATATTCTTTATGGTAGGTATACAACACATATAATAGATAGATTCGCCTTCCTAATAGATGTGACTTCTATCCGTTTGTAAGTCTGCAAACTAGGCCCAAACCCTTTCGCGCGGGCCAATAATGAAATCTGGGGTGTGAAATAAAGAGAAAAAACTCTCTTAATTAAATTTTCTTTTGCGAAAATTTAATAAACGTAGGGCGAGCACATTGGCCGCTCGGATATACCTAATTTATTTATTAGTGCGCCCTCGCTTCATATCACATCCCGTTCTCCAAGCAATAATACTTTGCATACATATTTATTTACACAATATCCTACGTACAAAAACCAATTATAGGTAGTAGCAAGTAGGTATCGTAAATTCAATTATCACAAAAATATACCCAAGAGAAAATAGTTAAAGAGTTATCACCATCGCACATGAATATTTTTGCAAATTACGTGGATAGAACCAAAAAACTTTTGGAAGTCAATTCGTAGGAAGGCAAATAACTGCACCACGAGCACTCGAGAAAGAAGCTTATTGCATCGTTGCATGTTCGTGACTATTGTATATTCCGTTACGAGGCTCGGGAGAGGTACCACATCAAGGCAAAAACAGCCAGAAACTTTTTCATTGTCAGTCGTTAACATCGATTACTTCAAATTATATCTTGCTACTTACTATAGTAAATATTCACATATGCTAAAAGCGTTACGTTTCGTAACTGTTAGGTTCCGGTCAGTGTCAAATGTCAACGCTATAGAAATGTGGAAATTATATTTTATTTTTGTTTTAATTGGCTCGCTTATATAAAACACATTAATTTTGCCGCGACAGCCTCAACCCAATTCTACCGATCTAACGTTACATCGTCTCGCGAGGTCGAAAATCTGCAATATGTCAACTTCTTAATAATCGCCTGTCATGTGCTATATTATCCTGAGTTTATTTGTTCTGCACTTTTTGTTGCTGAGCTTGAACTTTTGCTTTTCCATATATTTAAACTTTATTCTACTGTATTTTATTCGTTTGTTTATTTTCTTTAAGCCACAAGTAGAATGCAGAAAGACACGTAACGATCTGCATCAGTTATCAGTCTACGGGGTGAATTATCACAGAAATGTATTCAGATTCAAATCAATCAATTACCCACATTGTCTTAATAATCATTATGAGCCTGATGATAAGACTATTACTTTAACATCTGCCAAGTAACATCCGACATGAAAAAGATTAGTATTTTAATATAAGATATCCGTTGCTCCTCTAATCTGTTGTGTATTTTAGTTTAATATTTTAGATTGAAAAATGTGTTCGGGGATATTCTTTTAGTAACAATATAGTACTGAATTTGAATTCTATCTCACTTGTAAATATTAAAAATGCGGCTTTGAATATAGCATGCTTGCCTTGAAAGCTTACCCACTTTGAAAAAAAGCTTTCAAAGGAACCACACCGAAAATACACGGACATTAGTAAACATTGATATCGGGTCCATCCTCGTTAAACAAAGTTCATCCAGCATCGGGATAAATTTGAACGCGCGGCATAAGCATGCGAACAGCGAGCGATGAGCAGATAGAGCTATGCACTGAGGGCAATATTTAAATAAACACTTAGCGACAATAAACGCGATAATACCGCTCCCGCGCAAACCGCGCTCTTCGTCCGCGTACCGAGCGCAAAAACATCCTACGAATTATTTTCATTTGCAATTTTTTTGCGGTTTAAAAACCTCAAACAAATGTGTGACCTCTGATACACCTTTACCAATCTGTAGCTTAAAACTCTTGGAACTATTGTTAATACTAAGGTTTTTAAGTAAGATTTAATCTAAATTGATATGAAAACAACTGCATTGATTGGTGCTTTTTAAATCGACCTATCCGTAGAATAAAGTCCCATAAGAACATGTGACCAACACACTTTTTCTTTATTTTTTAGACTATTTAGATCTATATTTTGTGGTAGTGAAACAAAAATTTAAATGAAAAATAAAATTTTAAACTTTTGTTTCCCTACCATAAAATATAGGCCTAAACAGTTTGAAAAATATAGAAAAACTCTGATGGTCTCATGTTCTTATGGCACTTTATTCTACGGGCAGGTCGAAATTATTGAGCACATGCAAACATCACAACATGTTGTGCATCATGTAATGATTGATGGGGTAACCTGGTATTATAAATAATAATAATAATCGTCCCATTCGTCATTCCGCTGTTGCAATATGGGTCTCTTCTCATATTGAGAGGGTTATGGCCATAGTCTACCACGCAGGCCAAGTGCAGCTTGGCAGACTTCACACACCTTAGATTTTTTTTTTATAAATTCTAGGGTGTGCAGGTTTCCTCACGATACGGTTTCCTCAGTGATATTTAATCTTAAAACGCACTTATGTAAAGAGGTGCGCGCTATGGATTTGAACCCAGTACCCTCGGAGTTAGAGGCTGACTTTCTTAATCATTAGGCTATCACTGCTTACAAAGCTGTCACTGCTTGACCTGGTATAAGCGAGCGATAATGTTATAATAGTTGCATAATATTGCCGGATGGTTCCAGCACGGGGAAATGTGTCAGCTGTGATGTCACAGCTGGACGATGCGTGCGGAGTCCGTGCAAGAAAATCGTACATTTCGCACTACTCCCTAGTAGTGCGAAATAGTACTTGGTCCGTACCAACAGGCAGTGTAATTACGTAAATAACCAATGTAAATAACATTTAGTATGTTTATATTATATCTACCTGTACATTCGATTTATACTCGTGTATTTTTAAAACACTAGGGTAATATGTAGTTTCTGTATTTATTAAACCGGATATCGTCTTGTTGTAGAATAGATTCGTATGTGCGTTGGTGCTACTGTTTTGTAAAGCGTAACTGGGTGTAGGCGACTTGAAAAAAAGTTGTTACATGTATATAATAAAAAAGCAAAATAATCTTTGACCTTCTCGTTGGTCGAGTGGTAGCATGCGCGACTGCCGATTAGAGGCTCTGGATTCAAATCCCGGGTCGGGTGCTATCAGATTTTTCTAATTTAGAATTTCTTGTAGTGACTCGGTGTCTGGATCGGTGCCCAGTATATGGCAATAGGCTCACCACCTACTCCATGGGACTTAAACGTAACTGGTGAGACGTGGTAGTGTACTACACTCCTTTGTCTACCCCTTCGGGGATTATAGGCCTGATATTACGTTTTATTTTTTTCTCAAAATAATCTCCAATTCACTTTAACATTTCTTACTAGATTATAATCATTTCAAAAAACTTAAGGGATTTTAAAAGTTGCAACCTTTGCCGATTTGTTAGCTCTCTGTTAATCTAGGAGATAGATTGACAGAGGATGCTATAAGTCCGCTCTTTGTACCATTTATTAGTGACATCGTGTAACATTAGATAAACAAATATATTCAAATGCTGAGATAGCCTGGTTCTGTTTAGCTTGTGGAATAGTCAACGTGTACACCAACAAGTGGACGAGGACAATAAGGTCTGAACTACTCAGTCACACACCCATTCCCCATAAATGTTCGACTAATTATAAGTACTGTTATAAAATGAAACATTTATTTCAATACTTCGTAATAACAGTTCTTGTGTGACAGTATTCATGGGAATACTGTCACACAATGTGCACAGAATGTCATAGACAAACTCGATAAGACGCGATGCACTTCAAGTTAGCTTTACTCATATATTCTATCTGTGGTATTCCAGAGATGTAAACAAAGTTTATAGGACAGTTAAATCCGGTTATGTTAAAAATAATATGGTCTTTGTTAGGGGTATTATATTTATGTTGTTGTTTGAAAGTAAGATTATTTGGAAAATCTATTTATGAAGATTTACAGCTCGTCCTACTTTGCGCCCAAAATTGTGTATGATCGCAGGTTGTCGATCCCGTTGTTATGGTTCATGACGCCAGATGTCGTTAGTTCCGGTTCGATATCCATTTGATGTTACTTGTAAATAAACATTTTGAATAGGTAAGTAGGTAGGCGAGAACAAAAAAATTGGCACCGCTTTGCAGCCAGTTTAGGTAGCAACGCAGCAGAATATTCTAGAATATATCAAATTTATACTGTTTTATTTCCATACGACTACATAAAATATTTATAATCAATAATAGTGCTCATTTATTATTACGAATTGACGAAGTTTTTCTTATTTTTTCCGTTCCGTTCCAAAATTAGATACGAGTTTCGTCTCAGACTTATATTAAAACCATAGTTAAATGCAAGGGTGGCAAATTCATATCACATATCTCGAGAGATTTTAACAAAGAACTCAAAGGCTAGTGTCCCTCTTGATCTTTTTATTGCCCGTAGAATATAATATAATTATTATGAAATATGTAAAATCAAACAAACAAAATGTGTTTATGATAATACGGAACAGGACGTACGTATGCATTATGTCCGACTGGTTATTGCACCGTTATTAATAGTATTTGATTATTAATACTTTCTTATTAATACTTGATAAATGTTGTGACAGTGACGTAAGAAATTCGCGCGTTTTTTCTTCTTATTTTGACATGTACCGTTTTTGTGCAGTGATGTTTTACGTCAAATATCTACATATAATTTCATGATACATCCGTAGTTTCCTTTTCACTTTTGAATGAAAATGTAGCTAAAGATATTGATATTTTGGTGCACCCTTTTATAATAAACTTGTCGAGTACTGAATTTCTTAAAATGCTTCTTTCAATTACTTAAAAAAACGATTAAAAATAATATAGGCAATGCCGGCAGCTGGCCACTTCGTGCACGAGTTAGAAAAATATTATGTTCTAATTGCTTCGTGAGTCGCCTGTTGCTTTTGGACGATTGCTTTGAAGTGCGTTTAAGACGTTAAAAGTTAACGTTTTATTCTAGAGAAATCTATTCAATAAATAATACTAATTTTTAATAATAATAATAATAATTTTTTCAATTACACCTATTTGTCATAGGAAAAAGAACTATTGAATATAATGATGTTACGTGTATGAAACATGTGTATATATTTCTATATTTCCTTCATTATCTTAAAAAATGTAATATTATGTAACTTCGTTTACATGAACCTTCGATAGGTTAACCTTGTCATATCTCAATATGGTAAGTGTGTAAAATATGCTTTCGTTCTTATTATATTTTACGAAATATTCCTGAATGCATTATTTCTCAGTCTATGCAACCATGTAATTGCATACTTGTTATAAAAAATACTCCCGGCAGGTTAGATTGGTACTAAGAAAAGTATTAACATAGCATACATCCATCCGAACGAGCGAAAGCCCCAAACGGGGATAGTAGCAAAGCTGCTCGCGGTTAAGTCAAATTCAAACGTGGAAGGTGGTGCGCGATTGGCCCGCGCGCGTGACGTCAATGCCGACCTCCCGCCTCGCCGCCCGCGCCCCGCCCCCCCGCCGAAGGCCGATCCGCTCGCTTCTGAAAAATAATCACGATTTTCGGACGAAACGATTTTTTTTATTATTTTTTTCCTTCGCATGCAAGCGAAGCTGTGAAACCGTTTCATTGTTCCATATGTTAAATGTAGGTGATCGTGTCACGACGATTGCGTTAATCTTTGTAACGCTAAAGATCCACGTGCTATGATGTATATTATAATTTCGCAAGATTCGATCGAGCGTGGGCATTATTATTCAAGATATACCTACCAAAGAACAAGTATTCGTTTTTACATGCTTCGACTAGAGTAATTCGTAATCAGTTCACAGATTTAAAATGATGAAACAGTTTTTAAAATTGTTATCAAGATTGGAGAAAGTTCATTTTATGCCCGCATAAACGAAATGTAAATGGTAGGTAAACATTCAAAAACCTATATTCCGGAGTTAAGCGATAACTTGATTTGTTTGAAACATCTGTATACGTTTATTAATAAAATTTGTACATTTTTTTTTCTGTTTGATATAACGTGGTTTATGACGAAATTATTGAGAGGGCTCGGCCAGTTGCTACGTACAAGGGAGTTCTATATTTAGTGCACTATTTGCAGGACGTCCGCCTAACTATATTAATCCGATCGAATGGCTGTGAATATGAAGATTTTACGTTTATAAACGGTTTACAATTTGGTAGTTGAAAGTCAATTATTTCTTAACATGTTCTTTTCGTTATCAGTTTAGATTTAATGTATTTAAATAAATTATTGTTATTAATATCACTTTTAAGTAACAACACGCAAGCTTTTCTTAGAAGAATTATGCAAAATAGTACTCCTACGGTTTACCAAATATGTTATACGTCCCATGAAATAGGTAGAGAGCCTATCGGTATATACCGGCTACAAATTCATACTCCTAGCTACTAGTAAACATTTCAAGATACAAGGCCGTACTGCCCGTCATTATCTGTAATTGCCGATGACTAAGCTCCACCAGGATAGGACGTCTTACATAACGAGAAACTTTGGAGTAATGCTCTCATCTGCCTAGCGCTTCGGAGGAATCCAAGCGTGACTTTATGTTACGGCCTTAGATATATCTTCAATAGTTAATACTTCCCTACCTTATATTTTATTAATTCTTTATTTTTAACCTGACCTGGGCTAGATGGACAGTCTTGAAGCCTAGAGGTGTTCTCTACTAGCCCACTTAGGATGACGGTGACAATACATGGTAGTATCAGCAATGTCGGTGGTAGTGTTTCATATATAACCTGTATATCCTCCAGGTTTAATCCACTGCTGTTCTATTGATACAAGTTTTTGTATACCCCACTGCTGGACACGGGTCTGTTACATAACCTGGAGCATACTGCGCCACATTTCTCCAATGCAATTTGGCGGACTATATTATGTGGTGTGTAATTATTATTAAGTATTTAAAAATGTCTATCACTGCTTATTGATAGACATTTTATAAGCAGTGATAGCCTAGTGGTTAAAAATTCAGCCTCTCACTCCGGGGGTGCTGGATTCAAATCCATGGGGCGCACCTCTTTAAGAAAGTGCGTTTTCAGTTTAAATATCACTTGCTAACGGTGAAGGAAAACATCGTGAGGAAACCTGCACACCTTAGAATTAATATGAAAACAAAAATCATTTCTAAGGTGTGAAGTCCGCCAACCCGCACTTAGCCAGCGTGGCAGACTATAGCCTTAACCTTCTCAATATGAGAGGAGACCCATGTTCCAACAATGGAATGATAAATGGGTCGAATATTATTCAGTTTTTTATTTTATTTTAAAATGTCACAATTATTATGTACGTGCGTTGCTGGGTGTATTTATGGAAAATTTGTAAAAATTTAAGGTGTTAATGTAATTTGGTTCATTGAACTACTACACTTTTCAGTGTTTCGGATTGCGTATTAATTTGTGATTAATATTTGATATAGTCTTTGAATGAAACCGTTGCGTTGAAAGGTAACAAATGTTTTCACAAAATACTTAAGACTCTTATCACATTTTTTTTTACTTTAAAATAATTGTGATTGCCGCGTTGGTCGAGTGATGCAAACACGACTGCCGATCGGAACTTCCTGGGTTCAAATCCCCGGTCGGGTACTATTGGATTTTTCTCATTCTGAATTTCTAGTAGTGACTCGGAGTCTGGATGTGTGCTCGGTATATGGCATTAAGCTCACAACCTATTCTATGGGACATAGGTAATCGTTACTGGTGAAATGTGGGAGTGTACTACACTCCTCTGCTTGCCTTTACGGGGATGACAAGCGTGATGTTACGTTTAAAATAATGGTTTGGTTTATTAATGGAAAGGTTCCCGTGAACATAAATTTAATTTAAATCTGTCCCAGCTTACTAAAACCAATAACATTTTCAAAATTAAATTATCTCTTGTGGATATCTGACAGTTATTCCAAGCCGTATGAAGTCTCTTGTACTTGGACTAAGTAGCAGTCTAAGACTCTTCTCATTCGGTGATGATGATTCAAGACTTATTGGTAATTGATGATGAATACAGACTACTAATAGGTCATTGTTTTAACCAAAAATTTACGGTGTATGGTATCTATTCATATAAGCACCGATAGCACAATCTTGGAAACATTAGTTATTCTCTTTCATGTTTTAATAAATGAAATTTCATTTGAAAATTCTAGTCGAGACACGTGTGGCAAGGTTCCAGATGTGTTGACATTTCATAATTCCGTTATTTTAAATGTGCGAAAAGCTAAGTACACTTGGTCGAAACTAGACCTAACGAAAAAAGTTGTAATCCGGAAGTGAAGCATTTAGTTCCGGTTCCGTTTGAATGGAAAAAAAATACGTGTGATCGAGGTGACTAAGCGGACAGACATGCGCCAGACGCGATGCGCGGGGGACCGGCGGCGCGTGCGCTCCGCCGCGCACTGCAGTCGAGTGCCCCATCGTGTTCCCAGTGCACGTGCCAGTGATTAGACAACCGACAGCAAAACAAACAACATCTATTTTTGACAACCCCGTACGGCCGCACAACACATCGTAAACTCCCATCCCCCCTCTCATCACTAACATTCAATAACTATTCAATCGAGTTGCTTTTTAAAATGTTATCCCATTAACACACGCTAAGATCGTTAATTCTCATCGGACTGAAACCACAGTTATTCCAGTCGCGGCACTCGATTTGACAGTCCGCAGATCATAACTACTTTGAACTAAAAACCTTTACTGTACAGTCCCCTCTGTTTCTATAGACGGCTTTGACAGTTCCGTGTCGGAAGTTCGCAGTACGTTTTATTATTTTTAAAATGGCAACAT
>DWJK01000092.1:0-29740 GCA_018248815.1 Croniades pieria auraria
TTTAAAAAATTAAAAAAATTAATTCACATTAATTTTTTTTCATATTTTTCATAATAAACAGTTATAATTACCTTCTGCATTTGTTTTTTTTTGTATCTGTAATAACTAAAATAAATACCTAATCCGTTTTTTTGCTGTTTATTTTATTAAGGCGGTCCGTGAAAACTGTGCTTGATTTCCTAAGGGTCCGCGGACTGAAAAAGGCTGGGAAACGCTGCTTTAAAGCGTGATGAATTGATAACATCCAATCGTCACTATTAACATTGACACCTCCGAAAATTAATATTTTTATTATATCTTTGTTAATATTCGCAACGGCATGATGTAAAGGAGTAAGACCCATTTCCCACTTCGCTCAAATTAATAGTTAAACAACTTCGACATGTCCTTCGCCAATAGCGATATGAAATAGTGATTACCATCTTTATTGGTCGCTTCCACACCTGCACTAGTTTTTGGCAGGATGTTTAAATTAAATTATTATTCAATTTAAAAAAACGAAATAACACGCTTTTATAGAAGATCTAACGAAAAAATAAAAGTAAACAATAGTAAAAAAAACTTAAAAACACGATTTTATGAAAAACGTAACTAAATAAAAGGAAATAAATAACAGTTAAAAAAAAACTAAAAAAGAACGCTAATGTGAAAAATTAACTAAAAAGTAAAAAATAATTAAAAAAAGAAAATCTTCTTTTGCTTTTTAGTTCATTTTCTTTCTTGTTTATCAAAATGTTCTAACCTTTAAAAATCGTGTAGTGGTTCTGACTGTTTTATATATTTGGTCTGTCCATCCTTACCAGCAGTAGTCTCTTCAAAAAGTGTGACAAGGAAGTAAGCTGTTGAACATTAACATGACTACTCAAGTAATGATTACTTAACAATTACAAATTAGAATAGAAGAGTTATGTCAGATTTCGTATGATGTTGTCACGTAGCAAGCAGATATGTATATAGAGTGGACATCATTGGCTTTCTTGATGCTTAGTTTGAGATCAGGTGATGAGATGCGTGTGGAGATGTCCCAAAATATTTATTATTCTTATTAATTATTTTATCATATTTAAGATTCCAATTCAGAAACAAAATAAACCAAAAAGATTTAATTGAGGCAATTTAAAAAAACACTAATTTGATTACACCTGTTTATTTTAAAGTGACTATAATTGTATTGCCATAAAATAAAAGTTACGAAAAAAAATCGTACAGAAAATAAATACTAAACAATGGTATATAATGTTGCCAAAGATCCAAAACTAAAATATATAAATAAATAAATAAATAGAAGGTGGTAAAAAACGTCTTACAGATACAGCTTAAAGATTTTTATATTTTATAATAGATATGTTTATAGACTTACTTTATAGTGATAACACTATACAATAAAATCATTTCGTACAAACGTATCTTCAATAAAACACATTTAGTTTTTACAGCTTCCATAACTGTTACGTACATGATGAAAATATGTACTTCGGATGTGCCAAGGTCGCAGCGGAGACTGACTGTCTCCGGCGCGACCCAGTTGGCGATGGCCGGGAGCTCACGAAGAAATACATAGGACAGCTCTGAATCTAGTCGAAGTATCTAGAAAACTACACGTGAGGAAAACTCATTTATGATCAAACAAAAGCGCATGTAATTATTTTTTAATTTCTTTCCAATTTAAGTGACTATTTTTTTATAATTTAGCCGAGCAAATAGGCAGACGGGCCACCTGCTGGTAAGTAGTCACCGTCGACTATGGACACTTGCAACACCCAAGGAGTGGCTAATACATTGCTGGCTTTGAATAAGAGCTCTCTTTGCGCTTTTTTTGAAGAACCCCATGTCATAATGCACTGGAACAACCTCGGATGGAAGCTCATTCCACATTTTGCAGGTTCGTGGTAAAAACAATCGTGAGAACCGAACCATGGAGGACCGCCAAAAGTCCAGTTCATGTGGATGAAACCTCAATTTTCGGCGAGTGGTGCGATGGAGAAAGGGTGACGCGGGCACCAGGTCGAATAGTTCTTCGGATCGCTCGCCTATTACACGAAGTCAAGTATTTTGCAATTACCTAATTTATTTATCCCTAATTTAATTTTAAATTAAATTAGGGATTTGTTATTGTTCTTTTAATCAAACCGACGACTTTTTACTCACCTGTGTTATTTTTACATGGTTACATCAATGTGATGATACGGGAGATTATTGTGGAGAACGCACTAAGTTTTAAGGCTTAACATTTTTATTTATAAAATAAAATAATATTGCATAACATCACTTGTCTACTTCCTCAAAGGGGGAGGCAGAGGAGTATAAGACTCCCACTTTTCCCTCATTATGTTACGCGTTTCATTAAACGGGGGGTCAGCCTGTTACTAAAATAGATAAAATGATAAATAAATTTAAGACTCATAATAAACTACATATACGAGTGTAGAAATTTACAAAATTTAAAGGATAAGATATTTTATTTAGTAAACTTAGTCTTAACTAGGAAAAGATATTTTATTTAGTAAACTTAGTCTTAACTAGTGGGTAAGTAGTGAGTTATTTCTTCGTTGCAATATCCACCATATACGAGTACCTACATACATACATATATACGAACATACATACCTACATACATATCATAAGCCCCTTACTGGAGCCTTAATATCCGACGTATTTTATATACACACATATATACTTACGTAATGTTCATTCTTAACATAATTAATTCCCTTTCTCGCTATCTGATAAACAAGGAAAATGAAACAAAGCGAAAGGCTGAGCAACTTAGCATTTCACGTTCCGACAAAACAACATTATCAATAATACTTCGGACCGCACAAGTTCTCTATCAAAACCATTAACAGTTTATGTGTTTGTATGCTACTCCGTTGTAAAGAAATGATACAAATGAATTATTTAACGCTCTGGGAACAGAATAAAATGAAATTGATGGTTCTGGAACAACAATCTGTATTGTTGGAATAGTTGACATAATGACGGTATCACAAAATGTAACACAAAAATAATAAATTGTGTACTGTAACATCTAAATTCGAGGTAAGTCGAATAAAAGAATGATTTTTATCTAGCGGCAGTCTCCACCAGTGATCGTAAAAAATTATTTGTATACATTTTTAGCCCATGCAAGATTCCTGTTTTCACTAGGACGGGTGATCGCTAAGGGTAAATTTTAAACACTGTTACCATGTTCTGCAGGGCACCTTAAGTAGCCGATTCCAGATTTTATCGTTAACTATGTGTCGTTAAGCTTTCTCGAAGACGTAAATTGCGATTTATAAATATTCTATAGAAAGTTTGCTTTCTACGACGACAACGACGACGACGACTTGCTTGCCGGAAATTTAGTCGCCATGGAGCGTTTCACCGGTGAGCAGCGTGCGATCTGTGTAAAGGCTTATTACAAAAATGACGATTCGTGCACTATTGCGCGGCGTTTATTTGGATCTGAGTTTAGTTTACATGATTTAAATCAGTGTCCTAGTGACAGTGTGATCAAGTCGTAAGTCAAAAAGTTCGAGTCTACGGGTTCGACAATGAATCAGAAACCTGCGGGGCATCCAAGGTCGATACGAACGGAGGAAACTGTAAGCGAAGTCACGACGTCCGTACGGCGCGATCCTTAATTGTCATCCCGAAAGAAATCATCTGAGCTCGCCATTCCAAGAACACTATTAAGGCGTATTTTGGTAAAAGATCTCAAATTTCATCCGGATAAACTTCAATTAGTCCAGGAATTGAAACCGAATGATCAATTTACTGCGTTACATATATTTAATGTTACACCTAACTGATATAACATGTACACAACAACTGACAGGCTACCAATCGAATTATTGAAGCTAAGGATTGCTCGTTGCTAGGAAACGGTAGAAATAAAGGTCAACACACACTAGTTTGTGACCAGAAGTCTTTTGGAATATATTTATAATTACATGCACCAATTTATCTACGGGTGAATTCTATCCCTACATTCATCCTACTATGAGTAAAATTAAAAGTGTTAGGTAGTGTTAAAATAGGCATTCCTCCATGACATAAGTACTCAGGTACTTTTAGTGTTATAGAAGCATAAAAATATAATATTCTATGGCCGAGTTGGTCCCGTTCTAAAATATCTGGTATTATCAGTTCTATCACATAATAGACCTGATTTGTTACAATATATTACGCAATTTGTCAGGTGTATAATTAAAGTGTAAGACGAAGTTGTAAATAAACATAAATGTAACAATAAACACGGAGAACCTTTAAAGTCTTTATTTCTAAGAACACACACACACACAGAATAGTGAAAGAATAGACGTATATTTATAAAGCGATGAAATATTATCTATGACCTTGTCGCGGGCGCCTCTGCTACAGACATTTTTTATGGCTTAATCTTCGCAACCAGAGACAGGACAACGACTGGTTATGGATTAACCCACATCGGAAGCCAAAAGCTGCACAAGATTCGATAATCTACCGAATAAAAACCGATAGAAACAAATAAAAAAAGTGTGCTTGTACAATTCACACTCGGCAGAAGCGAAACTTCTGACAAGTAGCCTACGAGAGACTGAGATGGATATAGAGCGTCAGGAGTATTAGGATTGATGTAAGGTTTAATACCTTTTACATGCATGAATTTAGTGAGTGTATTAATTAATGATTGGTTAGGAGAAAAGTAAATTGCCTAGAACTAAATCACCATGATCCAATCTGCTTTGACAAGCGCATATCTCTCTTAGTAGTTATTTGTTCAATGGGCAAACATGGATACTGAATAATATGTAATATAATATTTACTATGAAAAATATAAAACAATTTTTCGGCTTGGTATAAAATAATAAAACCTTACATTTATCCTAATATTCCTGATACTCTACATCCATCTCAGTTCGTGTACCGTGACGCATTTTGGTTCCATCGAGTTATAAATCACAACGATTCTAAAGAAGTTTCCCTTCACAAATTGTTCGTCATCTAATTTATGTAGAAATACACGGTAACGACATAAAAGCGTTAGTAGTGACAAAACTTTATAAGCCTCGGCCACTACTATGATAATTTTCTTAACCTATGGCCACTTGATAAGATCTCCAAACGAAGGTTTGATTTTGTCCCTGCAAACATGCGAGGTGCTCTATTTTGAAGTGTAAGGAAATCGCATTATTCGCTCTTTCGTTACAAGTGCTACGAAGACTTACGATCATCAGGTATATTATAAGTGAAACTGTAGCAAAACAATGATGTACGTGGAACAGAGACTGAATAGCGCAAAGATCAGTTTGATGTTGACGGGGATGACGTGGAGAGCGGTGAACATCGGAGGACGGACGTCAAGATACTTCAGTGTGTCCAGCAACACTTCGCGATAATTGTCATCTGCAAGTAAACAAAAGAAATATGTATTAAATTAAGAAAACTAGTAAAAATTCTGCTTCATCGTACGTTATTTCGGGAAGCTACCGTTTGAGTTTCCATTTCAAATACTTACCTACATTAATTACACTTTCTAGTAGAGATCTAGTGATTAAACTGCCCAAGTATATAGTTGGGCAGTTTCGTTACTTGTTTAACGCTTTATATCTAAGACATACGGAATATGACTAAACTGTACTAATTACTGCCTTCTTGTACGTAGAACTCGGAAAATCATAAAAATTTCCCTGACCACTTATGATTCAGTAATTCAAGGGATCTAGGACTGGGCGCGATGGCGCTCATTGGGGGAGGCCTGTGTCCAGCAGTGGACTGAGAAAGGCTGATGGCGAAAAAAAATTCAAGGAAAGAACGCCCTCGTTTTGTAAATAGTAGTTTTTTTGTCGCAATGAATATTATTTACCCGAACAAGTAAGGACTTCATTCCCAATAACACCTTTGATTATATCAAATTCGTGAAGCGCCGTTTCTGCAAACGTGACAGCCGAGCAAAGGGTCACACTACGCATAAACATATCTAGTAACGGTAACTTCGATGTTGGAATCTAGAACAGAGCAGAACAATTACACAGGCCAAGAACATATTTTTTAAATTAATCAATGTAATTTTCATTAATGAATCGAAAAGACCCATGTGTATTTAGTACATTTGTGCACAAAACTCGGCTAAGATGTAGGAGCCACAGCAGTTGTTGCAGTGAGCACGCAGAAGGTGCGAGAAGCTTTTCTATGATAAAACGCGTACATTTTTTAAACTTACAGAATGCAACGCCAATTCAATGTTGACGTAAATGTGATAGATACATTTAGCCACGTAGTTGACACACGCTATAGACATCTGAAATAATAACCAATGTTACATTTCATAACAACAATGCGACTAATTCACAATTCGGTAACTTAAGAATGACATGCACACTTGACTGAACACAGACTCGAATTTATGACATTACAGTTACGGAGATGAAACAAAACAGTTATATTTTCATCAATGGCCTACTTTAGCAACTGGGTGTAGACCAGATTTCGAAGTCAGGTGCCATAAAAACTTTTCAAAAAAGAATGAAAACCCCTCAAGTTGGATAAACGTCACAAATGTAAAAACTGATGACATCATTAACTGAAGTACTTTCATATATCATCATCATCGTTATCAGCCTACTCCCGTCCACTGCTGGATATAGGCACTTCCAATGGCACGCTACTGAGCTCGAACTTCAGCTCTTCGGATCCAACCGCTGCCAACCACTTTGCGTATATCGTCACTCCACCTAGACGGAGGGCGTCCTACGCCACGTTTTCCAAGTCGCGGTCTCCACTCCAGAACACGCCTGCCCCAGCGGTTATATGTATATGTATATGAATAAATGAATGAACTTCTTACTTAATTATAAAACAGAACTTACCAAAAAGGTAATCTGCAAGCTTAAGGTCGATACCGAGTCCATTAAAAGCGTGTAAGCCTTGGCTAGCTTTTTAATAACGATTATTTTTTGATATAGAGGTTTTCTTTTTTCACATTCCGTTAAGAATATGCGAATGTTCTTCATTCGTTTATAGAATAATTCAAATGTGATCAATATTGTCAAAGTGCTCATAAAACTTGACATTTCTAACGAGAATCCAGCTAAATTGAAATAGATAATGAAACCAGAAATTCCAAGAATAGCCCCCTGGGCTATAAACTTTACAATCAATATCATTAATACAATATACCACGTGACCTCTATGTCGATATGTCTACAATGCCAGTGTAAGTTGTTGTCGACTGATTGGACATCGGAATAAAATGTAATTAGTTTTTCATTTTTGTGATACAAATTCCACAATTGTTCCATAAGAATAAAGCTATAAAATACTAACACGAACATGTTATATTTTTTTGTTTCGAAAAATGTTTTGACTAGAAGGCTTGTTGATAGGCAGTTTATTAAAATAAAAGAAATGATGTAAAATTTCACTAAGGCACAGATAAATTTCGAGGGACTCAGGTCATAATACACTCCGAACGGTATTCTTAACGACATTACAATATTAAATAAAGATAATTGTGTTTCGTGGCGACTTTTCCTAATGATTGCCATGATTCGGTGATACTTTCAAAAGTCTTTATTAAAAAGCGATCGGTTATCCGCTCACTGCGGTTTATAGTATACTAATATAATACATATAATATGTCTCTCAATATTCATTCCATCAGATATCGAAGTAGGTCGGCTCGCTGCGTAATTTACATTTCTTCATAAATACTATGCATTAATGATTACTGATATTATCGTTAAAGGGAATTATATTCGTGACATACATATATGTATCTATACAAAATTTCAGTCTGTTTTTTTTTAACAATTCTCCACAAATTCTTTTATTAAATCATTTTATGCGGTTGAGTGATTGTAAACGCGACTGCCGAGCGAGAGGTCCTAAGCTCGATCCCCGGGTCGGATACTATTCGCATTTTCTTGATTTAACTTGAAATTCGTACTAATAGCTCGGAGACCGGATTCGTGCTCAGTATACGGCAATAGGCTCACCACGTATTCCATGTTGGAATGTATAACGCAATTGGTGAAACGCGGGAGTGTACTACACTCCTCTAACTATCTCTTAGGGGAGATCCAGGCGGAGATCCATGTTACGTCATCATCAGTAGTGAATATCAAACTATTCCAGTCTGCACCGCTGAATTCTTTGTGGCTCACTTCAGATGTGTCAGGTAAACTAGAAGATCGCCAGCTGAACTGCCCTGCCGAATGCCATATTGGCGATCGTTGATCAGCTGTCGGTCCTCCAGATACCTAAGGAGCTGTATGTTGATTATTCGCTCCATCACCTTCGATAGTAAGGAGGTAATTGCTATAGGCCGTTTGTTAGACGGGTCAGACCGGTCACCCTTTTTGGCTATGGGATGAACTAGGGAAACCCTAAAAAGACAGTATTTTTCTCGTTGTCTAAGAGAGTGAGAATAAGCGCTTTAATACGGGCGCCAACTCGGTAGCGCACGTTTTAAGTACAAGGGCGGGTATGTTATCCGGCTCACTCGACTTCTTAACTTCGAGGCATTGTAGAGCCCGTTTGCCTTTTGTTTAAAGACCAAGTCGCTCATTGACCTCTCACACCGCGAGATGGTAGGCGGTGTGACCCCTCTATCGTCAAGAGCTGAGTTAGGGGCAAATAGGGTAGCAAGAAGTTCATACTTTCCTTTTGCCGTGTAGGCCACAGAGTCATTAGATTTCTTTAGTGATGGAAGAGACGAACGACAACAGTTTCTCACGACAGCCTTAGCTAACGACCAAAAAGCTCGACTGCCGGAGGGATAATCGGTTGGTTATCCCTCCGGCAACCACCAACCACCAACCGTTCACCTCTTTTTCCGATGTACCAGGACTTCGCCTTGACTATTTGCCTCTTTGCAAACCTGGAGGTAGCGTTTGATTATTTCCTTAATTGGGAGGAAGCCTACTTTCGTTATGCATTATTCTTATGTTTCGAGGCCTTCAAGCAAGTCCTATCAAACCAAGGCTGGTTTAGACCACCGAAGGACACGGCGGAATTCGGAAAGAATCATTCCATACCCTGCTGCATCTCGTCGGCAACAGAATCAACGCACTCACTAAGGTCGCCTGAATCAAAGCATAACCGCCTCCGAGGATAGGATGCTAGGAACTCTCGCAGTCCGTCCCAATCAGCCGATTTGTAGTTTCAAACTTGTCGCTTCCCAGCGGGAAGAGGCTTCACTGAATGCGGCAAGGACACGGTAGAACTAACTAAGCGGTGGTCAGAGGACCCGAGAGGAGCCCCGATCACGGTCCGGTAGAAGGACGGATTGGTGGTCAGCAGGAGGTCCAATAATGAGGCAGTATGGGTATTAACATCCGGTATCCGATACAACATTTGAGAGCCCATAAGTCAGGGAGAAGGCATACGCAGTTCTTCCAGTGAATTCGGTGTTTCGAGATCCCAATTATTCCGTGTGGTGAGCATTAAATTCAGCCAGAATAGCTACTCCGCCGAAGGGAACTGGTTAAGCACTCTGTCGGTAGCCCTTTGAACGTGCTCGAATAGTCGAGTTGTCTCTGCGTCTCCGCTGTAGCACCTAAATAGAACCGCATATAAACGGATTTGACACCCAACGTCCACACGAACCCACAGGATTGATAGGTCCTTGTCTTCAAGGCAGTTTAAACGGCGGTAGCAAATATTACTCCAGACGAGCAAGCACACCAACACGACGTCTGAAAGTGTGCTCTTGGTTGTATCTGTAGTACTCTAGATAAGATATATCGTCCGGGGCTGAAATCTGCGTCTCCCTCAAAAATAACAAAGCCAGCTCGGCCATCCCAATGTGGTGGTGGACGGCATCCAAGTTGGAATATAAAATCCGGATATTGCACGTATCCACAGTTAGTGTGGTAGGGGTGGCCGCTGTAGAATTCAAACCTTTGTCAGAATTGCCCATTGAAAGAAAACGTGTTAGAGTGAAACGAAAGGATTTGTGATAATCTATCAGCGTCCCCCAAGTCATATCGCGGGTCACAGTACACCATGCTGATTGGGGTAGTGTCGGGTGACAGCACGAGGGACGGAAGGGCCCCCGGGTTTCCCTAGCCCTCGCGCCAGTATACCACGCTCCAAATGAGCAAAGATGACTTTAGAATCGACAGGACTCAAGGATACGGAAAACAGATATCACACTAGGGTTGGGGAAGACAAGCATGGAGAAGAGTACTGGCTCTCAGGCGCACAGATGGAACACAACGCAATCATTTGGCGGAAGATTTCGACCTGAGGGTGGTAGCTAGCCAGGCAGGCCCCTTTGGTGTAGGGGACCTTAGGACCAAGAGCCGATTTAGTCACCTCTTACGACATCCTAGTGTCCTAGCATGGGATCGGGGGATGTATTCTTTCTCTGTCCCGACACCGATCAAATGTAATGGTACTGTAATGGTCATAGAGTGTTACTAAAGTAGTGTCTTACAAAGTTTATTCATGTTGGAAAAGTAACATCACGCCTGCAGTCCCCGAAGCGGTAGGTAGAGGTGTGTAGTGCACTCCCACGAATCGCCAGTTACGTTTCACGTTCCATGAAATTGGTGACGCGTCTAATGCTATACACCGGGCACCGACCCAGATTCCGAGTCATTACTGGAAATTCTAAATTAGAATAATCCAATAGTATCCGACCCGAGATTTGGACCCAGGACCTCTCGATCGGCAGTCACGCTTGCAACCACTCAAACAACGAGGCAGTCGAAGTTGGACCTTAAGTATAAATGCATAACGTTTACACATATTATGTGCACACACGTGCTGAAAATGAATAAAAATTTGTTACAGTATCTAAGCACAGATTATTTTAAAATTTTATTTTTAAAAATACTGAAAACAAATAGCGGTGATATATTTAAGTAGTCATGAAATGTTGTCAAGGGTCTCAATCGCTATAAGCGCTAACACCGCATCGATTTCTGCCACCAGGCCTTTCTATAATGTAGATATATTTATAAGGGTCGTATCACCGTAAACAAAACCTAGGACCAAGCTTCTGTAATGTACAATATGAAAAGCGAGGGAGATGAAATTGAAAATATGGATAAGCATGCAATGTGACACTGTGCTACGAGAAAGTGAACAATTTAACAAAATTTTTAAAGTAACATGACACTTTCTACAATCGTTTTATACAAAAAGAAATTCCCAATCAGATGCACTTTGTATCTGGCAGATATTTATTGTCCTTATTATCATACAAATAATGTATTATAACTCCTTCGAGAATTCTGTTTTCCATCTTGAAAAAAGTTTCCTGTCTGAGGAGGTAATAATAAGTATTCTCTTCTACAGACGAGTTAAAAGTGGAACTGCACCAAAACAATGATGTACGTTGAACAGCAACTGAACAGAGCAAAGATCAATCGAATGTTTATAGGGATGACATGTAAAGCTGTAAATTTCGGCGGACGAGTTTCGAGGTACCGCAGCGTGTCCAGTAAAGTTTCTCGATAATTTTCATCTGCAAACGAAGAAGGCGAATGCATCAGTTGTAGGAAAATATGGTAAATAATTAAACATCAATACTTTTTGGGAGACTAGCAATGTTTATCCCGATTGCAAACACATGGATACTTTAGACTTTGAATTCAAGAAAGACTGAACAGTGGGTATTGAAGCACTCACACCTGTGGAACATTAATGTTTGCTACGGCTGCAGAAATAAATATTTCATCCAAATAAAGTCGCTCTTGTTACACTTGAATACGAAAGCATTATTCCATTTTTTGATTGAATACTTTATCAATATTCGTATTGCGGTATTACTCATCTCTTTCTTTCTACCTGTAGCTCGTGGCCTGTATTTAGTTTTCGAACTTTCTACTAAACCTTTATTTAGCCCAAACCAGCTATTCGCAACTGTCGGCTATCAAGCGCATTCCATATTCTACGGATTTTTTATATCGGTAAGAATTATTTACCTGAGCAAGCGAGGACCTCATTTCCAATAATGCTTTTCATTGCGTCAAACTCGTTTAAGACTAACTCCGCAAATACCAAAGTTACTCCCAGAATTATACTTTCCAAAACTTGGTCGAACACTATTGACGTCAATAGAGGATTATAATTCTAGAAAACAGAGGAGCAGCCATGTAACACGTGTACTTAAGTAAATGATTCATAAGTTCAGATCCGATTAATACATAGCTACAGCTGTGATGACTCGTAAGACTGTAACTATCACAATTATGTTCATGTACGTACGTACGTATCAAATTGACTTCTAAAATGTTGTATGAAGAGTCATGTACGCATAGAATCATGAACTCTTTAGACCTGATATGATACTACTGTAGTCTAAGGACATAAGTACTAAATCTAAAATGAAATAGAAATTCCATTGGAAAAGTCAACACGAAATTAGACCATCTACCACCAACAAAAAATAAACATGTGAAACCTACTGTTTACCGGCGGACTTGGTGTGGCCAAGGAGGGGCGAATAGTTAAAATGGAAGTAAATTAAAAACCGCTGAAGCTAGCCATGGAGAGCGTTCATAAGTGCAATTACTAAATTCTTGAAATAAGCTACCTTAAAATGCAAGCACCTCTGGAGCCCCTACTGCGAGACTATGGAAGATGATCAAGTGTAGATACACTTAAGAATCTATATATCTTCGCTACTTACATTACGCAACAGCATCTCGATGACAACGTAAATGTAATATATACACTTGAGCATGTAGACTGCACATGTTAAAGACATCTGAAATATCAACCGATGACAAATTATTTAGAAATGGAATGTTTACTTTATAATTCTACCGTCGTTTTAACATTTTGCTGTTTCGCAGTTGTGCGAATCATCATAAAATGAGTCGGGGAACCACCGAAAGTAAGCTTACTTACTGCAGATTCCTCGGTTTTGTACTATAATACTTCATTCGGTTTTTAATCGACATTACATCATCAATGATGAAGTACTTCCCGAACAAGACCTTAATCATATTTATTAGATTATACCACATTATCAATTTGAACTCACCATGAAAGTAATCTGTAAACTTAAGACCTGAACAGCATCCATTAAGGTTTTATATGCCTTCACGAACTTTTTGACAATATTGATCTTCTGAAATGTTGGTTTTATCTTCTTACAAGTAGCTAAGAACGTACGGATGTTGTTTATTCGTTTATAAAGTAGTTCAAATATTACCACCATTGACAAAATGCTCATTAAATGTGAAATCACCAACCACAATCCACACAAATTGTAAGAAATAAAAAAACCGGGCTTTCCAAGAATAACACATTGGAACAAAAACTTTGAACACAAAATGATTAATGTTATAATTAAAGTGACTTCCACGTCATTGTGGCTGACGTGCCAGTACAGGTTGCTGTCAACTAATCGGACTTCCCAATAAAATTTGATAAGTTGCTCATTTTTGTTGTATAAATTCCACAGCAGATGAATAATATATTGGGAACGTAGTACAACAGACATGTCCCACCATTTAAATTCAGCAGTCATTTTTAACAATTTGCAGATCAAGTTTAACAAAATCCAAGATATGATGGACAATTTCGTTAGCGCGCGGATACATTTCGAACTACATAAGTCATAATACACTCCGAAGGATACTCTTAACCACATAAAAATTCTGAATAAATAAAATACTTTTTTGTGGGGTCTTTTCATAACGATCGTCATAATTCTGATTATTATTGTCAGTCACACAAGTCCCAACTGGAGCTTCAACTGTCGTTCTGTAGTAAACAGACAAATAGTCCAATTAACATTCATTGGATCGGATAAGCAGTACTTCAGCTTTCTATGTAATTTTGTACATGTTCCACAAACACGAAGCGTTTACCGACACTCATTAAGTAAATTATGGTTAATTACGTATATTTAAGTTTGATTCTGATCACATTTTGCTACAATGTTGTGAAAAATCGTTTTATATATTGACTTAATGATCCCTTGTACATAAAAACAAGCTTTTTAGGCTGTAATCGTATGTATGAGTTTGCGTAGGAAATGCTAAAGTGTGGTAAGTATTGTCGGTGTATATGCAAATGTGGTCGGAGACATTCATGTTAATGAATAATGGAATAGTGGACATATATACATACATCCATACTGCCACGTGCCTACGCCACCGAACTCGATCTTCAGCTCGTCGCTTCCAACTGCTACCAGCCACTTTGCGTATATCGTCCGCAAAACTTGAAGACGAACGTCTTTAATGAGTGCGCCCTATCTGTTATGACATACGAAGTTGAGACATGGACACTCACGGTGCGACTGGTCCACCAATTTAAGGTCGCTCAGCGAGCTATAGAGTGGGCTAAGCTCGTCGCCTCTCTGAAGGATCGAATCCGAAATGAGACGATCCGACAGAGCACCAAAGTTATCGACATAACCCGAAGGATTAGCAAGCTGAAGTGGCAGTGGAATGGTCACATCTGTTGCAGAACCGATAACCGTTGGAGTAAACGTTTTCTGGAGTGCAGACCGCGTCTTGGCAAACGTAGCGCAAGACGTCCTCCAGCTAGGTGGTCCACATATGTAAAACTTTATTATTCGCTATAGATTTATTTCTAATTCCCTTTTGCGACCGAGGTTTCACAAAAGCGAAAGAAGTAAAGCCGCAGTCTATTACTACTATAACAATTAGTATATTGTAATGTGAGCATCTTCGTTAATTTGTTTACTTCCACAACGTATTATTAATTACATTCCTGCATCATTATTTACCATCATTATTTACCATAATTATTTACTTACAACTCGATAACGTTAAACAGTAATCGTCACCTAGAAAAAATGCGTTATGAGGTGGCATATGCAGTGCAGTAATCTAACCCTCGAACACAATAGAAAGAGACAGTTTATGCGACTTTCTCACTCGTTGTCTGTTGTATACAAGTGTGCGTAAGAGCGTATGATCTACAAAATCATAAAAGTGAAAGAATAAATGTGTCTCGAAAGTGATGAAATGATGTTCAGGATCGCCCGTTGAATCTCAACTGCTGCACCTGTTCCTGTCGGGAATACTCGGCGACGAGCATCGAATCAACGGATAGCTGTACTGTTGCCATGATCAGAAACATGACAAGGTTTCTGCCTTCGAGAAGAAGAAATATGACAGAGACCAAATTAAAATTGTCCTTAAAGATCAAAGGAAAATGGAAGTATTTCACACAATACTGATTTACACATATTATATTTATGTAAATTTCAAACAAGTTTTACACTTTTCTTAATTACGATGAAACTTTGTAGGCACAACTTATATTTAACAAAATTCCCAAAGGACAGTTTGATATTATCTGCCTGGATACTTAAAGTATTCCATGTTCATAACATACTGGGAGATCAACTAATATTATTATGAAATAAAATTATTTAACACATTTGGACTGCCTCGTTGGTCGAGTGGTTGCAAGCGCTTGCCGATCGGGAGGTCCTGGGCTTAAATCCCGGGTCGGATATGTCAATAGGCTCACCACCATTTCTATGAGACGTAAACGTAACTGGTGAAACGTGGTAGTAAACTACACCTCTCTGCCTCCCTGTTCGGGGATTACAGGCGTGGTGTTACGTTTTTATGATACGATTCATAATACAATTCCTACGTGTAAATAATAAGGGCATATAACGTACAATAGATTTTATCTCGGAGGTAAATTAACAGCCCCTCAGAATATACATACGAATGTGCATGGTTCAGTGTCATTTAATACAGGCCTGTGCGATTTTTGAAGACTGTTCATCACTACTTAATTAAATATTGTTATTATTATTATTTCAGATGTCATTCTCGTGCTCAATCTACGTGGTTAAGTGCGTATTTCACATTTAATACAACATTCAGATTGAGTTGTTATACTTTGTAAGTTATGTATACCTGGTTCAGTTTTTATCACGGATTATTGGCAGCAAAATATTTATTTGTTGATCTTTTTATTAAAAGGGTTTGGCTCTTCAATTTATGAATGTGGCAGTCACATGTGTCGCAGAACCCATAAGCGTTGGAGTAGACATGTTCTGGAATTGATACCGCGTCTTGGTTAACGTAGCATACGACGCCTTCCAGCTAGGTGGAGTGACGATATACGCAAAGTGGCTGGCAGCGGTTAGCAGTGAGGAGCTGAAGATCGATCTCAGTGGCACAGGTATTTAGTTGAAGATAAAATACACAATAAGGTTAGCGGATAGTGCAAGTAAAATGGGTTCAACTGCGCCATAAGATACGTGGAACCGGCTGACGTCAGCATCTTGGCACGTGCAGCTTTTGGAAGCAATAATATACAGTTTTATACTGCTTTGGACAGCGTCCCGGTATCGATAAAATACATACATATATGGTACAAACCAAAGTAGTGCATTTAATAATGTCTCTTTTGAGATGTGGCCTGAATACTGATTATTATATTTTAAATAATAGTTTGTTTAAAGAAGCGAATTTCATATCAGTTTAGCCTGTAATTTCCTTAACTTCAGTAATGAAATAGTAATAATAAGCCTCATGTCAGCTGCGCTCTGTAATAGACGATTAGAAGTTACATTGGCAACGTTGATTAGGTAATGGAAAGGTATTATTATCTACCGATGCACTCTTGTGGGTGATAATGATGGTATAGGTGATTTACTTTGTATAATGATTTCTTGACCTATTGTAGAATTATTACCTCATTCGTTTGCTGAAATTCGCTGAAAACATTCGCTGAAAACGAGTACTAAAGGCAAATACCAGTCTTTTTATTTCACACAACCTTGACTTTGCGACCTGTTTCCGTAAGAAATAATAACATATCTCCATTTAAATGTCAAAACTTCAGCCATCTTGAAACAGACAGCTCAACAAAACTTTCAGTGATGTATGTACCAATTCTATTCGTCGAAAATTCATATTTTTAAAGTTGAGAAGCTTCCAGGCTAAATTGTCATTTGGTATAATCGTAGCTACAGTCTAAACGAATTGGGAACCTCCTCTTTTTTGAAATATGCTAAAAAACTCAAATGTTTCTTTTTCCCACCATTCTAAAAACATCAAAATGGCTGCCATTTACTTACATTTGTTTTGTATTCAATTCGTTGAGATAAATAATTTTGCTAAATTTACTTTGGTAAGCATTAACTATATTTCAATTGAATTAAGAAAAAACAACATACGTACTGGTGACGTCATCGGTAAAGGTGGCTTCTGTGAATTAGGAAAATTGGTAGAAAACGCGTGCATTCATGATTATTATTAGTTGTTCTAACGTTTTAGTTTGAAGCGTTTGTGCGATATAAATTTGTTTCTTACTGAATTCGTAGAATAATATTCAATCTAGTTTATTGATATTTCAGTACTTTATTGCACTTGGTGAACAGCGTCATCTGGTTTTACGCGAGTACAGACAAGATAAATCATCGCATGATGAGCGTCATCTACTAACTCACAGACAAGAGAAATGACAAGTTCCGGTCCCCCTTCTCTCGCCTATGCTGATCAGCGGAACGCATAAAATGTAATAAACGTAGCAAAAGTTATCTTTAGTTGCGAAAATTGAAGTGTAAGTTCGTTACTAGACTAAGCTTCTCTGTTACGCCCGCCATGATTGATGTACAGCATTTCCGACGCCAAGGTACTTATTATCAATCAACAGGCGCTTTTAAACACATACCATTAGTTATTTAAGTCAAATATAAAGGCGACCTTACTGATAATGTTTACGATCCATCAGATGTCGGTTTAGGTTTTTATAATAATTAAACACAAATAGTAAAGCGAACACAGAAAAGCGCTTATTATTAAAATTATTGGTGGTTTGATAAAGATAAAATAAAATATGGATTGCTGTGAGAACGCTAACGATAGAGCGATTAAATGAGTCGCATGGCAGATTGTCATCTGGCGGAAGCGTATCTAAAAGCAGTTCATACTGTACCGTCCCCATCTTCCTCGTTTGACTCATGGGTCGATTGATTCCAGATATTTTCGTTTGTATATTTACCGCTTTACGTATATTTAATGTTACACCTAACTGATATAACATGTACACAACAACTGACAGGCTACCAATCGAATTATTGAAGCTAAGGATTGCTCGTTGCTAGGAAACGGTAGAAATAAAGGTCAACACACACTAGTTTGTGACCAGAAGTCTTTTGGAATATATTTATAATTACATGCACCAATTTATCTACGGGTGAATTCTATCCCTACATTCATCCTACTATGAGTAAAATTAAAAGTGTTAGGTAGTGTTAAAATAGGCATTCCTCCATGACATAAGTACTCAGGTACTTTTAGTGTTATAGAAGCATAAAAATATAATATTCTATGGCCGAGTTGGTCCCGTTCTAAAATATCTGGTATTATCAGTTCTATCACATAATAGACCTGATTTGTTACAATATATTACGCAATTTGTCAGGTGTATAATTAAAGTGTAAGACGAAGTTGTAAATAAACATAAATGTAACAATAAACACGGAGAACCTTTAAAGTCTTTATTTCTAAGAACACACACACACACAGAATAGTGAAAGAATAGACGTATATTTATAAAGCGATGAAATATTATCTATGACCTTGTCGCGGGCGCCTCTGCTACAGACATTTTTTATGGCTTAATCTTCGCAACCAGAGACAGGACAACGACTGGTTATGGATTAACCCACATCGGAAGCCAAAAGCTGCACAAGATTCGATAATCTACCGAATAAAAACCGATAGAAACAAATAAAAAAAGTGTGCTTGTACAATTCACACTCGGCAGAAGCGAAACTTCTGACAAGTAGCCTACGAGAGACTGAGATGGATATAGAGCGTCAGGAGTATTAGGATTGATGTAAGGTTTAATACCTTTTACATGCATGAATTTAGTGAGTGTATTAATTAATGATTGGTTAGGAGAAAAGTAAATTGCCTAGAACTAAATCACCATGATCCAATCTGCTTTGACAAGCGCATATCTCTCTTAGTAGTTATTTGTTCAATGGGCAAACATGGATACTGAATAATATGTAATATAATATTTACTATGAAAAATATAAAACAATTTTTCGGCTTGGTATAAAATAATAAAACCTTACATTTATCCTAATATTCCTGATACTCTACATCCATCTCAGTTCGTGTACCGTGACGCATTTTGGTTCCATCGAGTTATAAATCACAACGATTCTAAAGAAGTTTCCCTTCACAAATTGTTCGTCATCTAATTTATGTAGAAATACACGGTAACGACATAAAAGCGTTAGTAGTGACAAAACTTTATAAGCCTCGGCCACTACTATGATAATTTTCTTAACCTATGGCCACTTGATAAGATCTCCAAACGAAGGTTTGATTTTGTCCCTGCAAACATGCGAGGTGCTCTATTTTGAAGTGTAAGGAAATCGCATTATTCGCTCTTTCGTTACAAGTGCTACGAAGACTTACGATCATCAGGTATATTATAAGTGAAACTGTAGCAAAACAATGATGTACGTGGAACAGAGACTGAATAGCGCAAAGATCAGTTTGATGTTGACGGGGATGACGTGGAGAGCGGTGAACATCGGAGGACGGACGTCAAGATACTTCAGTGTGTCCAGCAACACTTCGCGATAATTGTCATCTGCAAGTAAACAAAAGAAATATGTATTAAATTAAGAAAACTAGTAAAAATTCTGCTTCATCGTACGTTATTTCGGGAAGCTACCGTTTGAGTTTCCATTTCAAATACTTACCTACATTAATTACACTTTCTAGTAGAGATCTAGTGATTAAACTGCCCAAGTATATAGTTGGGCAGTTTCGTTACTTGTTTAACGCTTTATATCTAAGACATACGGAATATGACTAAACTGTACTAATTACTGCCTTCTTGTACGTAGAACTCGGAAAATCATAAAAATTTCCCTGACCACTTATGATTCAGTAATTCAAGGGATCTAGGACTGGGCGCGATGGCGCTCATTGGGGGAGGCCTGTGTCCAGCAGTGGACTGAGAAAGGCTGATGGCGAAAAAAAATTCAAGGAAAGAACGCCCTCGTTTTGTAAATAGTAGTTTTTTTGTCGCAATGAATATTATTTACCCGAACAAGTAAGGACTTCATTCCCAATAACACCTTTGATTATATCAAATTCGTGAAGCGCCGTTTCTGCAAACGTGACAGCCGAGCAAAGGGTCACACTACGCATAAACATATCTAGTAACGGTAACTTCGATGTTGGAATCTAGAACAGAGCAGAACAATTACACAGGCCAAGAACATATTTTTTAAATTAATCAATGTAATTTTCATTAATGAATCGAAAAGACCCATGTGTATTTAGTACATTTGTGCACAAAACTCGGCTAAGATGTAGGAGCCACAGCAGTTGTTGCAGTGAGCACGCAGAAGGTGCGAGAAGCTTTTCTATGATAAAACGCGTACATTTTTTAAACTTACAGAATGCAACGCCAATTCAATGTTGACGTAAATGTGATAGATACATTTAGCCACGTAGTTGACACACGCTATAGACATCTGAAATAATAACCAATGTTACATTTCATAACAACAATGCGACTAATTCACAATTCGGTAACTTAAGAATGACATGCACACTTGACTGAACACAGACTCGAATTTATGACATTACAGTTACGGAGATGAAACAAAACAGTTATATTTTCATCAATGGCCTACTTTAGCAACTGGGTGTAGACCAGATTTCGAAGTCAGGTGCCATAAAAACTTTTCAAAAAAGAATGAAAACCCCTCAAGTTGGATAAACGTCACAAATGTAAAAACTGATGACATCATTAACTGAAGTACTTTCATATATCATCATCATCGTTATCAGCCTACTCCCGTCCACTGCTGGATATAGGCACTTCCAATGGCACGCTACTGAGCTCGAACTTCAGCTCTTCGGATCCAACCGCTGCCAACCACTTTGCGTATATCGTCACTCCACCTAGACGGAGGGCGTCCTACGCCACGTTTTCCAAGTCGCGGTCTCCACTCCAGAACACGCCTGCCCCAGCGGTTATATGTATATGTATATGAATAAATGAATGAACTTCTTACTTAATTATAAAACAGAACTTACCAAAAAGGTAATCTGCAAGCTTAAGGTCGATACCGAGTCCATTAAAAGCGTGTAAGCCTTGGCTAGCTTTTTAATAACGATTATTTTTTGATATAGAGGTTTTCTTTTTTCACATTCCGTTAAGAATATGCGAATGTTCTTCATTCGTTTATAGAATAATTCAAATGTGATCAATATTGTCAAAGTGCTCATAAAACTTGACATTTCTAACGAGAATCCAGCTAAATTGAAATAGATAATGAAACCAGAAATTCCAAGAATAGCCCCCTGGGCTATAAACTTTACAATCAATATCATTAATACAATATACCACGTGACCTCTATGTCGATATGTCTACAATGCCAGTGTAAGTTGTTGTCGACTGATTGGACATCGGAATAAAATGTAATTAGTTTTTCATTTTTGTGATACAAATTCCACAATTGTTCCATAAGAATAAAGCTATAAAATACTAACACGAACATGTTATATTTTTTTGTTTCGAAAAATGTTTTGACTAGAAGGCTTGTTGATAGGCAGTTTATTAAAATAAAAGAAATGATGTAAAATTTCACTAAGGCACAGATAAATTTCGAGGGACTCAGGTCATAATACACTCCGAACGGTATTCTTAACGACATTACAATATTAAATAAAGATAATTGTGTTTCGTGGCGACTTTTCCTAATGATTGCCATGATTCGGTGATACTTTCAAAAGTCTTTATTAAAAAGCGATCGGTTATCCGCTCACTGCGGTTTATAGTATACTAATATAATACATATAATATGTCTCTCAATATTCATTCCATCAGATATCGAAGTAGGTCGGCTCGCTGCGTAATTTACATTTCTTCATAAATACTATGCATTAATGATTACTGATATTATCGTTAAAGGGAATTATATTCGTGACATACATATATGTATCTATACAAAATTTCAGTCTGTTTTTTTTTAACAATTCTCCACAAATTCTTTTATTAAATCATTTTATGCGGTTGAGTGATTGTAAACGCGACTGCCGAGCGAGAGGTCCTAAGCTCGATCCCCGGGTCGGATACTATTCGCATTTTCTTGATTTAACTTGAAATTCGTACTAATAGCTCGGAGACCGGATTCGTGCTCAGTATACGGCAATAGGCTCACCACGTATTCCATGTTGGAATGTATAACGCAATTGGTGAAACGCGGGAGTGTACTACACTCCTCTAACTATCTCTTAGGGGAGATCCAGGCGGAGATCCATGTTACGTCATCATCAGTAGTGAATATCAAACTATTCCAGTCTGCACCGCTGAATTCTTTGTGGCTCACTTCAGATGTGTCAGGTAAACTAGAAGATCGCCAGCTGAACTGCCCTGCCGAATGCCATATTGGCGATCGTTGATCAGCTGTCGGTCCTCCAGATACCTAAGGAGCTGTATGTTGATTATTCGCTCCATCACCTTCGATAGTAAGGAGGTAATTGCTATAGGCCGTTTGTTAGACGGGTCAGACCGGTCACCCTTTTTGGCTATGGGATGAACTAGGGAAACCCTAAAAAGACAGTATTTTTCTCGTTGTCTAAGAGAGTGAGAATAAGCGCTTTAATACGGGCGCCAACTCGGTAGCGCACGTTTTAAGTACAAGGGCGGGTATGTTATCCGGCTCACTCGACTTCTTAACTTCGAGGCATTGTAGAGCCCGTTTGCCTTTTGTTTAAAGACCAAGTCGCTCATTGACCTCTCACACCGCGAGATGGTAGGCGGTGTGACCCCTCTATCGTCAAGAGCTGAGTTAGGGGCAAATAGGGTAGCAAGAAGTTCATACTTTCCTTTTGCCGTGTAGGCCACAGAGTCATTAGATTTCTTTAGTGATGGAAGAGACGAACGACAACAGTTTCTCACGACAGCCTTAGCTAACGACCAAAAAGCTCGACTGCCGGAGGGATAATCGGTTGGTTATCCCTCCGGCAACCACCAACCACCAACCGTTCACCTCTTTTTCCGATGTACCAGGACTTCGCCTTGACTATTTGCCTCTTTGCAAACCTGGAGGTAGCGTTTGATTATTTCCTTAATTGGGAGGAAGCCTACTTTCGTTATGCATTATTCTTATGTTTCGAGGCCTTCAAGCAAGTCCTATCAAACCAAGGCTGGTTTAGACCACCGAAGGACACGGCGGAATTCGGAAAGAATCATTCCATACCCTGCTGCATCTCGTCGGCAACAGAATCAACGCACTCACTAAGGTCGCCTGAATCAAAGCATAACCGCCTCCGAGGATAGGATGCTAGGAACTCTCGCAGTCCGTCCCAATCAGCCGATTTGTAGTTTCAAACTTGTCGCTTCCCAGCGGGAAGAGGCTTCACTGAATGCGGCAAGGACACGGTAGAACTAACTAAGCGGTGGTCAGAGGACCCGAGAGGAGCCCCGATCACGGTCCGGTAGAAGGACGGATTGGTGGTCAGCAGGAGGTCCAATAATGAGGCAGTATGGGTATTAACATCCGGTATCCGATACAACATTTGAGAGCCCATAAGTCAGGGAGAAGGCATACGCAGTTCTTCCAGTGAATTCGGTGTTTCGAGATCCCAATTATTCCGTGTGGTGAGCATTAAATTCAGCCAGAATAGCTACTCCGCCGAAGGGAACTGGTTAAGCACTCTGTCGGTAGCCCTTTGAACGTGCTCGAATAGTCGAGTTGTCTCTGCGTCTCCGCTGTAGCACCTAAATAGAACCGCATATAAACGGATTTGACACCCAACGTCCACACGAACCCACAGGATTGATAGGTCCTTGTCTTCAAGGCAGTTTAAACGGCGGTAGCAAATATTACTCCAGACGAGCAAGCACACCAACACGACGTCTGAAAGTGTGCTCTTGGTTGTATCTGTAGTACTCTAGATAAGATATATCGTCCGGGGCTGAAATCTGCGTCTCCCTCAAAAATAACAAAGCCAGCTCGGCCATCCCAATGTGGTGGTGGACGGCATCCAAGTTGGAATATAAAATCCGGATATTGCACGTATCCACAGTTAGTGTGGTAGGGGTGGCCGCTGTAGAATTCAAACCTTTGTCAGAATTGCCCATTGAAAGAAAACGTGTTAGAGTGAAACGAAAGGATTTGTGATAATCTATCAGCGTCCCCCAAGTCATATCGCGGGTCACAGTACACCATGCTGATTGGGGTAGTGTCGGGTGACAGCACGAGGGACGGAAGGGCCCCCGGGTTTCCCTAGCCCTCGCGCCAGTATACCACGCTCCAAATGAGCAAAGATGACTTTAGAATCGACAGGACTCAAGGATACGGAAAACAGATATCACACTAGGGTTGGGGAAGACAAGCATGGAGAAGAGTACTGGCTCTCAGGCGCACAGATGGAACACAACGCAATCATTTGGCGGAAGATTTCGACCTGAGGGTGGTAGCTAGCCAGGCAGGCCCCTTTGGTGTAGGGGACCTTAGGACCAAGAGCCGATTTAGTCACCTCTTACGACATCCTAGTGTCCTAGCATGGGATCGGGGGATGTATTCTTTCTCTGTCCCGACACCGATCAAATGTAATGGTACTGTAATGGTCATAGAGTGTTACTAAAGTAGTGTCTTACAAAGTTTATTCATGTTGGAAAAGTAACATCACGCCTGCAGTCCCCGAAGCGGTAGGTAGAGGTGTGTAGTGCACTCCCACGAATCGCCAGTTACGTTTCACGTTCCATGAAATTGGTGACGCGTCTAATGCTATACACCGGGCACCGACCCAGATTCCGAGTCATTACTGGAAATTCTAAATTAGAATAATCCAATAGTATCCGACCCGAGATTTGGACCCAGGACCTCTCGATCGGCAGTCACGCTTGCAACCACTCAAACAACGAGGCAGTCGAAGTTGGACCTTAAGTATAAATGCATAACGTTTACACATATTATGTGCACACACGTGCTGAAAATGAATAAAAATTTGTTACAGTATCTAAGCACAGATTATTTTAAAATTTTATTTTTAAAAATACTGAAAACAAATAGCGGTGATATATTTAAGTAGTCATGAAATGTTGTCAAGGGTCTCAATCGCTATAAGCGCTAACACCGCATCGATTTCTGCCACCAGGCCTTTCTATAATGTAGATATATTTATAAGGGTCGTATCACCGTAAACAAAACCTAGGACCAAGCTTCTGTAATGTACAATATGAAAAGCGAGGGAGATGAAATTGAAAATATGGATAAGCATGCAATGTGACACTGTGCTACGAGAAAGTGAACAATTTAACAAAATTTTTAAAGTAACATGACACTTTCTACAATCGTTTTATACAAAAAGAAATTCCCAATCAGATGCACTTTGTATCTGGCAGATATTTATTGTCCTTATTATCATACAAATAATGTATTATAACTCCTTCGAGAATTCTGTTTTCCATCTTGAAAAAAGTTTCCTGTCTGAGGAGGTAATAATAAGTATTCTCTTCTACAGACGAGTTAAAAGTGGAACTGCACCAAAACAATGATGTACGTTGAACAGCAACTGAACAGAGCAAAGATCAATCGAATGTTTATAGGGATGACATGTAAAGCTGTAAATTTCGGCGGACGAGTTTCGAGGTACCGCAGCGTGTCCAGTAAAGTTTCTCGATAATTTTCATCTGCAAACGAAGAAGGCGAATGCATCAGTTGTAGGAAAATATGGTAAATAATTAAACATCAATACTTTTTGGGAGACTAGCAATGTTTATCCCGATTGCAAACACATGGATACTTTAGACTTTGAATTCAAGAAAGACTGAACAGTGGGTATTGAAGCACTCACACCTGTGGAACATTAATGTTTGCTACGGCTGCAGAAATAAATATTTCATCCAAATAAAGTCGCTCTTGTTACACTTGAATACGAAAGCATTATTCCATTTTTTGATTGAATACTTTATCAATATTCGTATTGCGGTATTACTCATCTCTTTCTTTCTACCTGTAGCTCGTGGCCTGTATTTAGTTTTCGAACTTTCTACTAAACCTTTATTTAGCCCAAACCAGCTATTCGCAACTGTCGGCTATCAAGCGCATTCCATATTCTACGGATTTTTTATATCGGTAAGAATTATTTACCTGAGCAAGCGAGGACCTCATTTCCAATAATGCTTTTCATTGCGTCAAACTCGTTTAAGACTAACTCCGCAAATACCAAAGTTACTCCCAGAATTATACTTTCCAAAACTTGGTCGAACACTATTGACGTCAATAGAGGATTATAATTCTAGAAAACAGAGGAGCAGCCATGTAACACGTGTACTTAAGTAAATGATTCATAAGTTCAGATCCGATTAATACATAGCTACAGCTGTGATGACTCGTAAGACTGTAACTATCACAATTATGTTCATGTACGTACGTACGTATCAAATTGACTTCTAAAATGTTGTATGAAGAGTCATGTACGCATAGAATCATGAACTCTTTAGACCTGATATGATACTACTGTAGTCTAAGGACATAAGTACTAAATCTAAAATGAAATAGAAATTCCATTGGAAAAGTCAACACGAAATTAGACCATCTACCACCAACAAAAAATAAACATGTGAAACCTACTGTTTACCGGCGGACTTGGTGTGGCCAAGGAGGGGCGAATAGTTAAAATGGAAGTAAATTAAAAACCGCTGAAGCTAGCCATGGAGAGCGTTCATAAGTGCAATTACTAAATTCTTGAAATAAGCTACCTTAAAATGCAAGCACCTCTGGAGCCCCTACTGCGAGACTATGGAAGATGATCAAGTGTAGATACACTTAAGAATCTATATATCTTCGCTACTTACATTACGCAACAGCATCTCGATGACAACGTAAATGTAATATATACACTTGAGCATGTAGACTGCACATGTTAAAGACATCTGAAATATCAACCGATGACAAATTATTTAGAAATGGAATGTTTACTTTATAATTCTACCGTCGTTTTAACATTTTGCTGTTTCGCAGTTGTGCGAATCATCATAAAATGAGTCGGGGAACCACCGAAAGTAAGCTTACTTACTGCAGATTCCTCGGTTTTGTACTATAATACTTCATTCGGTTTTTAATCGACATTACATCATCAATGATGAAGTACTTCCCGAACAAGACCTTAATCATATTTATTAGATTATACCACATTATCAATTTGAACTCACCATGAAAGTAATCTGTAAACTTAAGACCTGAACAGCATCCATTAAGGTTTTATATGCCTTCACGAACTTTTTGACAATATTGATCTTCTGAAATGTTGGTTTTATCTTCTTACAAGTAGCTAAGAACGTACGGATGTTGTTTATTCGTTTATAAAGTAGTTCAAATATTACCACCATTGACAAAATGCTCATTAAATGTGAAATCACCAACCACAATCCACACAAATTGTAAGAAATAAAAAAACCGGGCTTTCCAAGAATAACACATTGGAACAAAAACTTTGAACACAAAATGATTAATGTTATAATTAAAGTGACTTCCACGTCATTGTGGCTGACGTGCCAGTACAGGTTGCTGTCAACTAATCGGACTTCCCAATAAAATTTGATAAGTTGCTCATTTTTGTTGTATAAATTCCACAGCAGATGAATAATATATTGGGAACGTAGTACAACAGACATGTCCCACCATTTAAATTCAGCAGTCATTTTTAACAATTTGCAGATCAAGTTTAACAAAATCCAAGATATGATGGACAATTTCGTTAGCGCGCGGATACATTTCGAACTACATAAGTCATAATACACTCCGAAGGATACTCTTAACCACATAAAAATTCTGAATAAATAAAATACTTTTTTGTGGGGTCTTTTCATAACGATCGTCATAATTCTGATTATTATTGTCAGTCACACAAGTCCCAACTGGAGCTTCAACTGTCGTTCTGTAGTAAACAGACAAATAGTCCAATTAACATTCATTGGATCGGATAAGCAGTACTTCAGCTTTCTATGTAATTTTGTACATGTTCCACAAACACGAAGCGTTTACCGACACTCATTAAGTAAATTATGGTTAATTACGTATATTTAAGTTTGATTCTGATCACATTTTGCTACAATGTTGTGAAAAATCGTTTTATATATTGACTTAATGATCCCTTGTACATAAAAACAAGCTTTTTAGGCTGTAATCGTATGTATGAGTTTGCGTAGGAAATGCTAAAGTGTGGTAAGTATTGTCGGTGTATATGCAAATGTGGTCGGAGATATTTATGTTAATGAATAATAGAATAGTGGACATGAGTACATACATACATAATCAACCTATTTCTGTTCACTGCTGGACATAGGGCTCTCCAATAGCACGCCACTGAGTTCGATCTTCAGCTCGTTGCTTGCAACTGCTGCCGGTCACTTTGCGTATATTGTCACTTATAGCATATGGGAAACTTCGTCAAGTTTTTTCGTCACTGCTACTGCAAAACTTGAAGACAAAAGTCTTCAATGAGTGCGTCCTTCCTGTTATGACATACGGAGCCGAGACGTGGAAACTTACGGTGCGACTGGTCCAACAATGTATGGTCACTGGGAGAGCTATGGAGAGGGCTATGCTCGGCGTCTCCCTGAAGGATCGAAACCGAAATAAGACGATCCGACAGAAAACCAAAGTTATCGACATAGCCCGAAGGATTAGCAAGCTGAAGTGGCAGTGGCCTGGTCACAGTCACAGTTGCAGAACCGATAACCGTTGGAGTAGACGTGTTCTGGAGTGGAAACCAGGAAATTATGTCCAGGATCTCTTTTGAAATCTCAACTGCTGCACCTGTTCCTGTCGGGAAGACTTTCGGCGACCAGCATCGAATCAACGAATAGTTGTACCGCTGCCATGATCAGAAACAGGACAAGGTTTCTGTCATCTAGAAGAAGAAATATGACCGATACCAAACTGAAATTATTTTAAAGATCAAAGGGAAAATGAAAATATTACACCCAGTATCAGTTTACACATAATATCTTATATATAAAATTCTCGTGTCACAATGTTAGTTACCAGTACCAGATACTCACTGTGTATTGAATCTAGGGCTGCACATTGACAGTACATTAACCTGGCGGAACCAGATCAAAGAAGTTAGCCGTAAAGTTAACGCCACTTTACACTCCCTATATAGATTAAAAAAATTTCTTCCTTTCAAGACCAAACTCATGCTCATGCAATCACTCGTTCTACCTATTATCGATTATAGTGATGCGTGTTACCCAGACCTGTCCGAAGATCTTCTCAATAAATTGGAGCGCCTCGTTAACAACGGTATCCGATATATATTTAGCTTGCGTAAGTTTGATCACATCTCACAATATCGTCGCCAACTAAAATGGCTCCCTATTCGAGAAAGGCGTAACTCCAGGATTCTCTCCATATTTTATTCTATTTTTAATAATCCGTCTTCCCCGTCTTATCTTAAGGATACTTTTCAGTACGTCTGCGACACGCATGACAAAGTACTTCGCTCATCTAATAATCTCAAGGTGAATATTCCGCAGCACAATACTAATTTTTATCATTATTCTTTCACTATTCAGGCTGTACTACTCTGGAACTCCCTGCCTAAAGATGTTAAACAAGCACCCAACCTATGGTCTTTTAAAAAGTACGTCCGTAATCACTATCACAATACAATTGAGGCGAATTAATCAATATATCTCCCTCAACATCAATAACAATGTATGCATTTGTTGTATATATGTATGTATATGTATGTATTTATGTATGTAAGTATGTATGTATGTATGTATCTATGTATGTATGTATGTATGTG
>DWJK01000093.1:0-29695 GCA_018248815.1 Croniades pieria auraria
AAGGACCTCGTACAGGTCCGAAACTAGTCGGGCCATCCCGAAAAACGTACGTGAGTTAAGCCGGTACATATTTAATCTATGCCTGATATTGTTAAGGCCATCAATTTTATTATAAGAGTACACATACATATGTGAAATGAGATCGAGATTCGTGAATCACAATCGCCCACCTGTCCGCAACATCAATCAGCCGCGGCGGAACCAGATATCATCTATAAAAATTATGAGCGGTCCATTTGCGCGTCGTACCGCGGAATGTGGGGGAATGCGCTCCGTATGCATCAAATTTGATACACACTCGTTACACGCGCTGTAAAAACTTTGGGCAGCTTTTTTCAATTGTGGTCCAAATGTAAATGATGGAATAAATAAAGCGACCAGTTTTAATTACAAAAATCTTACGTGGAGTTGTACTACGCATCTTTGCCTACCTGTTCAGGGATTACAGGCCTGAAGTTACCTTCACGCCTGTAATTCCTGAAGAGATAGGCAAAGAGGCGTAGTACAACCCCTCGTTTCACCAGTTACGTTTAAGTCCCATGGTTTAGGTAGTGAGCCTATTACCATACACCGGGCTCACATCCAGACTCCGAGTTACTACTAGAAATTCTAAATTGGAAAAATCCAATAGTACCCGACCCGGGATTTGAACCCAGAACAAATCCAATAGTACCCGGTTTTATTTACATTTTTATAATACGCTCTGTTCATGTCTGCTAACCCTCAATAGGCCAGGATGGCACACGATGGAATTAACCATTTTATTCTAAGAAGAGACCTGTTTCCAACAGTGAAATGATAAAAGGAGTTATTGCTGAAGCTCCGTTCGTTCAGATTGTAATTCCTTCGTTGGCTTGCGGCTGCTAAGCATTAGTACTTTATATCATGCGTATTGCACTTTAAATTGTTAAAATATATGAGAATTGCTTTTTACGATAAGAAAACTACAGTTACTTGACTGCCTCGTTGGTCGAGTGGCTGCAAGCGCGGCTGCCGATCGGAAGGTTTAAATCCTAGGTCAGGGTACTATTGGATTTTTCTAATTTAGAATTTCTAGTAATAACTCGGAATTTGGATCTGTGCCCGGTGTATGGCAACAGGCTCACCACCTATTCCATGGGACGTAAACGTAACTGGCGAAACGTGGGAGTGTACTACACTCCTCTGCCTAACTCTTCGGGGATTACAGTCGTGATGTTACTTTTTTTTTTAATCCAGTATGTAACCTAGTTAACAACCATTATTATTAATGTAAAATGATTCCACGTTCACCTTTTATTTTCGTTTATAGTGCAACCGTATAAAGTTTACCAACACACACATTTCGCTCATCAAAAATGTAACATCATGCCTGTAATCCCCGGAGGGGTAGACAGGGGAGTTTCGTACAATCCCACATTTCACTAGTTACGTTTTACGTCATATGGAATAGATTTCGAGCTGCAAATCGCTGTCAGGTGTAACTTCAGCTTTTCGCTTTTAACTTTTACCATACGCAGACGCTAATGACGTGTATGGGAAAAGCGTTTAAGACCGCGGCCGTGGACATTCGCCACAGCACACACCGGCTCAATATGAATAGCCTCGGATCACACACACGAAGTTGAGGACACGCTAAATTAGGAATATTCAACTTTTGAACAATATTACGTGGACTTTAATTGTAGATCTTTTGATAGTTTTTTTTAAAGGATCTACGATGTCATCTATCTGTCATATCCTTTATATTTCTATCTACATATTCATCTATCAATCCATCCACCTACAGTCCAACGGTCTACCAGTCCACTGGTCCACCCGGCCCGTCCCGACCCACGACATCTGGTGCCGTCTAGCACCGCCTCTGTCAGCCTTCTTGCCTGTTTGTCTGTCTGTCTGTCTTTGTATCTATCTATCTACCTATCTATCCACGTATCTACATATCATATCATCTATCGATCTGCCTATCATATTAAGTCTATTGTTTCTTTGTAAATCTTGTTAGAACGCTCGTAGATGTGATATGGCGATGTATTGGAAATGATTGGTGACGTAAGCAACACCGGGCGCGGTCTACCCTTGATTTGGTGACCGCTGATGATAAGTATGACTGCAATCTTTTTTAAGTCCCAATGCTATATATGTTTCTAATCAACATAAATAATTTAATTATTATTTATAATTTTAATTCATTTAAACCATGGAAGGAACGTTTTTGTCTTATATATTTTTATGACCGTAAAAGGAGATGTAGAGATTGGCCTAAACCCTTCATATTCTGAGACGAGACCGGTGTCCAACAGCGGAACAAAAAAAAAGTGTTAATAGTGACGAAATCGTTATATATAATATCTATTATGTACATTGTTATGTACAATAAGATCCCAGCTTCAATTTTATATGTATTAAAAAGCAGGTGCCGGTGTCCAACAGTGGGACAACAGGCGAAGATGAAAACGTGCTATAAAATCTCATATACATATGTTGTTATACACAACAAGAACTGAATCGGAACAGATCAATGCTAATTTCCATTTTGTGCTGCGTAGCCGGTAATTGGTCTATTTATTGAATTTTTATATCTTAGCGTTTGTGATGTACTCGTAGATGTATGTACATGTAACAAATAAAAAAAATCTTTCTTTCTTTCATATTTTATATATACAAAGTAGGTATACGATATGTGTAATGGCCGCTGATGACACGGTGTTTAATAGCTGGACTCCACACCGTGTAAAACCGGCCGACACACAATGGACAGACCGCTAATTATATACGGAAATCGCGCTGAGAGATCATCCAGTCTACCGACATTTAGAGATCATTATGTTTCAGTTATATTCAGTTTTACGTTTGCGACTCGGATTCTTTAGGTAAATTTTTCAGATTGGTTTTATAACTACGTATTATGGACGATAATAACTAATTAAATGTAGGACTGTTACGCTGCTCTAATAGGGAGGGTAAGAGGGAGTGAGAAGTGTTCCTCACTTCCTTTTCCTATTTCTTTGGGACAAGAGGCGTGAAAATAAAAAAGTCGTATCTTAACACAGCTCACACATTGCCGTTAGTGGTGGCCAACAGACTACCTCTAAAACCACAGACCATTTAATACATAGAAACGAAATGTTGCTTTATTTACATGTAGAAATATTCTATACAAAACAAAGATATATATTATTAAAAATGGAAAATATGATGATGACCTCAGTAGCATAACATCAGCTAATCTAAAAACGACTAATTAACTAAGTATGTTTTATCAAAAGTAGCACAGCCGACAGTCTATAAAATTATAATTCGATTATTCTATTGATATGTCATTAAATACTCATATCATTTTAATTATCGCTCATTGAAATAACCGATGGAGTCGCTAAGCATTCGAGTGGTAACCACTAAAGAATATTTAAGTTCCGCTGTTCGTTAAATTCGCTATGAACGTACAGCAGTGAATGATCAATCAATATTATTGTCTGACTGTCTTATTGACTCAATAAGTCATCAATAATCTTTGTGCTGCCGACGGATGGAGACGTCTTGGTAATTAATGGTGACCGCGCTTCAGTCGTCGGATAATACGTGTGTTGGTCAACGCTTTGTTTCTGGTCTGATTGAGTATCAAGACCGGTTGATCTCTTCACATGTAGCGAGATGTGCTATTGTTTTAGACTTTAATATACTTAGGCGATATACAAAGACAGTAAAGGAATGTAGAGTTTGATTTCAGGTGATTTTTTGTGTTCAATTGGCTCTACTTTGCTGAACTTTTTATTAAATTTTTATGATTTTTTTGTATACTTTAATGTAATGTAGAGGCGTTTCACAAATGAAAACATTATATATATATATATATATATATAGAGAGAGAGAGAGAGAGAGAGAAATTTGTACGTTCTTTTCTTGAATACATTGATATCGGTCTAAGCTAGATACGTTGATTCTAGATAGTCAGTGATAGTATTTTGGATGAAACAAATGAAATGAAATTGAATAAAATTAGATACAAACTACTTTATATTTCAGGTCAGTAATGCTTTTTAAACTCTTATGTACATAAATATGATTAAATAAATAAATCAACAAAATGACGTTTAACATTTAAAGCGGTTAATTAATAACTTTAAAAGGCTGTGAATAAATCTTTTACAGCTGGCAACCACTCTAATATTAAAAGTCACCATTGACACGTACCATGAGCTAGTCACATTCGTCTGAGTCTGAGCAATTAAAAAATAAATCGGCTTAGTACCTGCCTTATTTGTCGAAACATGCCTCATGTGTTCGAAATACAAAAACAATAGATAACACAGACGAATAAAAAAGCACGTTAATACGTTTGTTGATATTTATTAAAAGTGAATAATTGCATGCTCCGCGGCAGTCGCGTGTAAGTGCTCGGTCCAATAACACGATAACAATCGACGCGGCCGGTGCCGGTGAGCAGCTAAATCTGAGCAATAAATCAAGTCGCATGTATTTGTTGGTAATGCCACCATAACAACAGAACTCCTTGTTGTTCAGTTCGATTATTTGTTCGTTTGTCCGCTCGTGACTGTTAAAAATTTGACGCTCGCTGCCTTCTGCCCATCCGTAATTGTGTAAACGGACCGTCAGTAAACGGACTCTGCATTTCTTTCTCATAGGAAGAAGTGTGCTCAGTTAGACTGCTGGTTCAGTGGAGATAATAGTTTTGTTAACATAGTTTTATAATAACTTATCCTATAATCTTGTCCCATTGCAGATATCCAAACAGATAATCTAAGTACAAATAATCAAATTTTCAACGCCATTTAATTTTGAAAAAGGCTGCAAACTCATGTATTTATTTTATTGTATTAAATACATGATTATTTAGGCTCACCACCTGTTCCGTGGAACGTAAAAACGTAATTGGTGAATCGTGGGACTGTACTATACTCCTCTGCCTACCTCTTGGAAGATTACAAGCGTGATGTTACTGTTTTTTGAATACATAAAAATATTTTTTCAGAGCACAGGTTTTCAACCTCTACTTTATTCCATTAGAGGTAGAAATTCTCAAAATCCTTTCTTATTACTTGCTCAGGTCACGACAAAAATCTAGTGTCCTAATTTCAGTCTTAGCATCGGTAGTTTTGGCTCTGCATTGACGAGACAATCGCGCGAAATGGGCTTCCTCTTTATGAACAGAAATACAAATATAATAAAATTACTCTAGATTTATCAATGATGTATTAATGTAATACATTTAATCGTTAAAATATCTAATGAAATAAAAAAGTTCCTATTTTGCGGTTTAGCTACTGAAATTGACCAACGGACCAAAGGGCTTCCTCGCCTTTACGGTCAATTTTAACGAAATAAGCAAGAAACCTTGTGGACACGTCCAAGGACCTCGGCTGTTACGATGAGCTATGCAGACGAATACCGCAGTAATTTCTTAATGAAAGAAATATACAGACTGTTCTGCGCTACATGTGTGTTCATATATCATACTTAATCCTCCTCAGTGTTACCAACATTTAATTATAATGGAAGGGAACTTAAATGCAAAATTTTCTACAAAAAATTTGTTTCATATGATAACCTATAATGTCTATTTTTTTCTTTCTCTCTTTTTGGTATCACACGGTCTGCCTTAACTGCCAGAGAAAATTGGACGTATTGGAAATCAGTAACCACGGTTTGCGGCAGTGATACTGATTACAGGCCCTTCCATTGATGGAATTAGATACAGTCTCCGTCACGCCCTCGCTGCAAGCGGCGAGAGCTCATGAAGCAGGACCTCGTACAGGTCCGAAACTAGTCGGCCCATCCTGAAAAACGTACGTGAGTTAAGCCGGTACGTCTTTAATCATGATTTTAAATCAATTTGATTATACCTGCTTTTTCCCGTATTTATCTTTGACATATGTAATTATTCTTATTTTGTTTTTTTGATAAGAACTAACGAATCAGCCTGTATGCAGCCCGCCAAGAACCGATCTATCGGGAGACAGAACTACGAAGGATTCAAACTATTTACTGGCGTTCTTATTTATTAATTACTTGGGTGTTTTTATGTGTGCAACGAGTCCAGGTGCGCGGGAAAACGAGCGTAAATGTAAATATCGTTACAAGGACTATGTTCGTGAACCGTTTAATTCTTGTTAGCTTCGTGTCTAAGGATTTTTGATTGATAAGCGTATACTGTGTGTAAGAATGTATAAAAGTCCTTATGCACTACTTATCGATATAAGATCCTTAAGTGTAAGTACAAGGAATCGTTAAGTGCATAAATAAGTACAAACAATGACATTGCATAAGGAACTTAGTAGTATGTCATAATTCAGTTTCTGATTATAATATAATATTATATAAATGAAAAAAATATTGACGGCCTCGTTGGTCGAGTGCTTGCAAAGGGAACTGCCGAACGGGAGGTCCTGGGTTCAATCTCGAGTTGGGTACTATGAGAATTTTCTAGTTTAGAATTTCTAGTAGTGACTCGGAGTCTGGATGTGTGCCCGGTGTATGGCAATATGCTCACCACCTATTCCATGGGATTTAAACGTAACCGGTGAAACGTGGAAGTGTACTACACTCCTCTGCCTACCCCTCCGGGGACTACAGGCATGAAGTTACGTTTTTTTTATTAAATTATTTTGAACTTTTTCCGCTATTTTTAACTATGAAGTTTTGTATGTACTCATTCAAGAAAAATCCTGTAAATATAAATAAAACAGGATAGGATAGCAATTACCATAATAAACGATTATGTAAAGTGAACACGAATTGTGATCGAATCCAGTTTTTTATGAATCGCAGTATTCATACCATTTATACCACACACGTTACTAGAGAGCACCAGGGTCCTCTTCCACCAGCTCAAGAGCGCATGCTGTTCCGTCTGCACAACTTGGAGACTACCACAGCCAGGAAGCAAACGCAACGATAATTTTTCCACGGCAACGCCAAGTCCTAAAGAACCTTCCTCGAGATCGTCAGTCTTATTACACAAATGTATAAATACTAGGCTTACCATTAAACATTCGTTCGCTTAAACAAGTATGTATACGATAAAAAAAATATAGTTCAGAGCGAAACTAACAGATTTTACTCAAGGGACCTTCACTTGACCACGTCGATAGACGAAGGATCCTCTGCCGTGTAAGCACTTTTGTTCTTTTCATAGTTTTCGCAACACTACACCGTATCGTATATCAAAGGGAGGTCCACTGTAATGTAAACCCAAATTACTGGAGCACAAGTCCATTCACGAGGATACTCCGCAGTCGGTAACCCATCGGTAAATAATCAGTGACCAGGTGGTCGTATAGAAATATCACGCATGCACGCTCGTGTTGGGTTACAGGGTTGTTGTGGTTTATTTTTTTATCCCGATCGGCTTATTTTTTATTTGCGAATCTTGTGTTACGTTCAGGTTACGCTGGAGATACGAATATGGGTTACACTTGGATAACGCTGTCCGGAACATTGGATTTGAATAATGAGTTTGTTATTTATCTATTTATATATTTCTATGCACACCTGCAAAACTGCACATCTTAGAATTGATAAAAAAAAAAATTAAAGTGTGTTGAAGTCCGCCAACCCGCAAATGGCCAGCGTGGCGGACTACGGCCTTAACCCTCTCAATATGAGAGGAAACCCATATTCCAACAGTGGAATGATAAATGGGTCGATTATTATTATTATCACTCGATGTAACAGTAAAGGAAAACATAGTAAGGAAAACTTTATATACCCCACAATTTTTCAAAATTTCCAGAATGTTCTCAAAGGTGAGTTAAGTCTGCGACAAAATTTATTAAATCCATTAAGTACTTATGATTCTTATCATTGTTTATTATTCCTAATATTTATATATCCATTTTATTACACGTTGCGTGTTACTCGTATATAAAAAGATAAAGACTAATCAAGAGACTGCCTCGTTGGTTGAGTGGTTTCAAGCGCGACTGCCGATCGGGAGGTCCTGGGTTCAAATCCCGGGTCGGGTGCTATTGGATTTTTCTAATTCACAATTTCTAGTAGCGACTCGGACTCTGGATCGGTGCTCGGTGTATGGCAATAGTGTGTTTTCCACCTATTTCATGGGACTTAAACGTAACTGGTAAAACGTGTGAGTGTACACTCTTCTGCCTACCACTTAGGAAATTACAGGCGTGATGTTATGTTATAAATATATGAATGATACAGTATTGTTTTTTAATGATGGCAACCCAAAACAATAAAGCATTTTTCAAAGGACAACACATTAGACAATGGTAATCATTACCTTAATACATAATACATAACTTACATACTTAATGAAACTCGTGCGATATAAAAGGGGTATTAAAATTTTCAAAGTTCGCATATTTTCAATCTACTCACATAAGGGTTGTTTTCGTGTTATAACTGACACGTTAGATACTCATAAGTTTGCTTACTGATGAGTCTGATTATACTAATGGCCTAGCAGATGTCGAAAATTGAAGTGAATCAATAAATCTGTAAATTTGAACCTTATTAAAGTTCTTATTTCAAAGGGTATACCTACTTCTGTAAATATCAATTCTGTGCTAATGCTTGATCACAGACTATCATGTGATTGTCATTGGCAGTATAAACACAAAGTTCTATTTTACTTAATATATTTGTTAAACATATTTTAGTATTCTGAATTTCTTCCCTATATAAACTTTAACTGTACTATAACACACACTAATACTTATTCTTCAAAACGTGCGGTGCATGTCTAAACACTCAATACAGGGTTGCCCTGGCGATGGAACAACGTGGCCGGTGCAGCAGTCAATAAGGTTATGTCAGTTAATAATAATAATCGACCCATTTATCATTCCGCTGTTGAACACGGGTCTCTCATATTGAGAGGGTTAAGGCCATAGTCTACCACGCTGGCCAAGTGCGGGTTGGCAGACATTATATCAGTTTCAAAGTAATTAAAACGGTCGGCCGATTTATAAGCTGATGCACTGACTCAAATGAAACTAGGTAAGTTAAAATACAATAAAGATTTCTCTTCAGGTATTGATAATACGTGGGTATTAATGATTGAAATAGCGAATTCTACGTTACCAACGGATGACAGAGTAAGCCTCGACGCTTAAGGATTTCACAAGGTTGCCTGACATCTCCGACGCAAGAATTTATAATGTGAATAGCTTTGATTGTGGCTGAACATTCCGGGATTAATTTTAAAATGCCCCTTGGTTTTTGTATCATTGGTTGAACCTTTGTTTGTGGTTTTTCGTCATCATCGTCATCAGCCCGTCATTGTTCACTGCTGGACATAGGCCTCGCCTATGTCGTCCTTTATTTTTGTCTATTTATAACGAATCTCAGGTCTAAACGTCCGCTTGCCATTTTGTAAACAGTTTAAAACTTAGAAGTTTAGTGGGGGAAACGAAATTTAATCCAAATTCACTTAAAACTTAGAGCGAGAGCGAAGGAACTTCAACTCTTGCAGTGTTCGCTATCAATTCGTTATCCAACGAGGAAATTATTCACACTCTCCGACGCGTTTTTATTCATTCAAATAAGAAGTTCAGAGCTCAAAGAAGTTTTTGAATAAAATTTCATATTTACACATGTCCTCAGTGTGTCTCTGGCTTTAAGATATTTTATAAGTTTTTACATCTACCTGTGTACCATGTTGTATATAGACATTTTATAAACTTCTATATACGAGTACATAACAAAATAATGATCTGTTGTTTCCATATTTTTCATTCAATTTGCGTAACTTTTACGAGCTACTGAAAATATTTTTTTGACTAAACGTAACTGTTGACACGTGGGGGTGTACTACACTCCTCTGCCTACCCCTTTGGGGATTACAGGCATCATGTTACGTTTTTAGCGTAGGACGCCCTCCAGCTAAGTGGAGTGACGATATACGTAAAGTGGCTGGCAGTGTTTGGATGCGAAGAACTGAAGATCGAGCTCAATGGCGTGCCATTGGTGAGGCCTATGCCCAGCGGTGGACGGGAGTAGGCTGATGATGATGATCATAGTAATAGAGAAAATTTTAATAATTTACAAATTATAATATAAATCTCAAAGTTAATTTGTCGATATATGTATGCGTGGGTATAATTATTGGTGTTACGCGTTACGTTACTATCGAGAATTCTCAGTGAAATTCAATCATCGTTTATTCAAACACTTTATTTTCTTTTCAAATGAGCTTTTATATAGGTTTAGATTATATTACAGGTATACTCAGGATTACTAAAGGTCGGTCCACATTACAGGCTAAATCACGTTACAAATTCGATTGAATATATTAGTTTCGCTTTAATGCTGGTATGTAATTTAGGTTAAGCAGTTGTAACTTTATGGAATAAAGTCTCTTAACGCGGCTTGCGGCTAGTCTCGTAGGCTACGTCTTAGAGTCCCTGTAACTCGGAACCAGAATCTGAGCCACGGTATCTGCTGCTTGTCGTAAACAAATGAAGGCTACATTCTAGAATATTATAAAAATCTTATTCAAAAATAAAAGCTACAAAGTAGTGTGCATTGACCCTCAGTAAGGTATAAGCGTACTGCTCTAAAAAGGGTTCAGTGTTAAAGTAAGGGTTTGAAGAAACCTTAGCATTAAGGCACGAACAAGACGTTTTTTTAGTTGAACTGAATCTACCCGTGAAAAATCTATACAAGAAAGAAAGGAAAGTTACAGTAATACCTAAGTAAGAAAAGTTACAGTATTAAGTGTCGTTATAGTAGTGATATTAGTATTATATCACAAGGCTTACGGTGTAGACAGAAAGCACCGAGTGCCGAATTGTACCTAGCGCATATTTTCATTGTAAACTTGAAAAGGAAGCTTGCAGAAGAATATAGCTAGGTAATGTATAGGAAACTTCGACAAGTCTTTTTGCCACCAGTAACGCAAAGTCTGAAGACGAAAGTATGCAACGAGTGCGTCCTACCTGTTATGACCTACGGAGCCGAGACGTGGACACTCACGGGTCGACCGGTCCACCAATTTCAGGTCGCTCAGTGAGTTATGGAGAGAGCTATACTCGGCGTCTCTCTGAAGGATCGAATCCGAAATGAGACGATCCGACAGAGACCCAAAGTTATCGACATAGCCCAAAGGATTAGCAAGCTGAAGTGGGAGTGGGCTGGTCACATCTGTCACAGAACTGATAAAGTATTACCCCTTTTAAAAACAGTTTGACAACTTCTAGTACACACACAACTGTACAAACACACACACATGAACGCACGTACAGCCGCAGATGTTCGCACATATTTGTTGTAATACGAGAATTATCGATACTCTTAAATGTATTGTACTGATTACTGATACGATATTCAATAATTGGTATTTAAAAAAAAATTTATTGCATTTCTATTTTACTCACATAAACAACAGTTTGTAGTTCAGCAGAAAGAGGTTTTCAATCTAAGTTCTTGAGATAATTTAATTTCCGAAGCGAAATTTATTAAATACCCCTGCCGAAGCGAAATTGAATATTAGTTTTAATATAACAAAGGAACTTTCTCTTGGATTTATTTGCGAGGAGTATTTTTAATCATTTCTTTGTTCGATTTAATTTCTGTTTTTTAATATTTCGCTATTAAAGATTGCACATTTGACAGGTTTGCATACGCTATGTTATGGACACTTCAAGTTTTGGATCATTGTCAACCATTTTAATCTTTCACTGTTGGACCTGGGCTTCCTCCCAGAATTAGAAGGGTCCAATGTATAGTTTACCACGTTGGAAAATTCCTACGCCTGACACCTATTATGAGAGGTTACTAGCGTTACTTGTTCACTAAAATGAAAAATTATCCTTCTTCAAAATGCATTTTTTGGAGTTATGTTTATGTATAAAGACAGGTAGACACACACAATATCAAACCCGAAACCCTTTGAAACATAAATGCGTTAGAAAACTTATGCCTGATATAAAAACGAATAAATTCCTTTATAACAAAGGATGGCACATATTTATTGCCAGCATTGACAAGACATATACTAAAGGTATGTGTTCTACAGAAAATACAGGAACATAATGTTTATTCTGTAACTCTTTAATGATACAAACACCGGCTACACTCAAAGCTAGATCGACTTTGTCTCACGAACTGGACGCTTGGGAGCAGTAATTTCCTTGGAAAAGCTTTCATCACTGTAGGGCCTTAACGCAAATGGCAGGCTTTAAAGGCTAAAAAAATGTTATCCATCCATCCGTCCTTCCAAAAAATTTTAAATATTCACTTTATGTAATCTGTTATAGACATCTATCTCACTTTGACTAATAACGTGTACTGTGGACTTTTGGTTTTTTCTTGTCTTGATTGATTCTCCATTATTAAATTTTAAAAATGTTGTAAAACTTCAATATTGAATTCTAATAAAAAAATATCGGGTATGTTTAATACCAACATAGATTTCACAGAGGGATTCAACTTCTCTTAGAGAGTTAAATCTCATTTTTACGGGTTCTGCCAATTTAATTTATAGTATAGAACGCTTTTGTAAATAAGAAAATAACAAGAAAACAAGACGCGATACGATAAGTATTTCATAATAATACCAAATAAGTTTTTAGCTGCTACATAACAGCACGTAATAAGTAGTTAGAATTTTCGGCCATTAATTCTACCTTCGACGCCTTTTATAGCTCCGGCGGGCAAAACAAAAATTGCTATATTCTCAAATTGCTTTCTATATTTTGACATAACAATACGTAGGGAAATGATGTATAACTAGCGGTAACATAAAAATATTACTTTCTATTCATAAATTATTAAACATAACACAAATGTACTCGTGAACAGAAATGTACCTACTCATGAACAGAAATGTACTCATGAACAGAAATGTACTCATGTAAAAGTTCAAAATGTTTGCAATCGAGTTTAAGTTATACTGGGTATTATTTTAACGAATATACCCGACTATATACGACTATACCCAATATAGTATACGAAAGTATACGAACCAAAGAAACGAATATATACGCAAGTGCACGAGAACATACGAACATGAACGAATATATACGAAAGTGTACGAGAACATACGAACATGAACGAATATATACGAAAGTGTACGAGAACATACGAACATGAATGAATATACCCGATCATTAACGAACATCAGTGAGCTAACGAATTTATAAAACACAGTTGCATAAAACATATTATGAAGACTATTAAAGAACGCTGTACAATATTACGCCTGAAATGTATCTTTACATAGTCGTAAAACTGAACTTTAGAGGCGTAGAGTTCCATTGTTTATAGCAATTGTTCATTTTATTTCGTGTAATTTGTAGTCATAAACTACCAATGAGCAGCCTTCAGAGCAGCCCATAAAACATAAATATATATGTATATATGTCCTTATACTTGAATTCAATTTGAAATTTCTCAAAGATACGATGAGCTCGAAAACCTTATTAAGGAATACATTATAAATTATGCTAGAATACCTCACATCTTAATATGTCTGGCCACCCGACCCTTCAAAATTACCGGCAGGAATATGCAGAGCGGTGCTGCTCACGCGGGCGTTTCTTAAAAATATTTTTTGTACTACACCTTGAAAAACAAGCAATGCATTTTAAAATATGTACAACTTTATATTACAATTACACACTATCAAATTAAATCAAAAACATAATTTAAATTATAAACTAATATAAATAAAATATGTAAGCTGTATGTAATGTAAAATATGTAACTTAAATGTTAATAAACACATAATGCACGCATCACAGCAGTGATAGCCTAGTGGTTAAATGGGGGTGCTGGGTTCAAATCCATGGCGCGCACCTCTCTGCAAAAGTGCCTTTTAAATTTACATATCACTTGCTAACGGTGAAGGAAAACATCGTGAGGAAACCTGACACACCATAGAATACATAAAATAAAAAAAATCTGAGGTGTGCGAAGTCTGCCAACCCGCATTAGTCCAGCGCGGTAGACTGTGGCCTTAACCCTTTCAATATGAGAGGAGACCCATGTTCCAACAATGGAATGATAAATGGATCGATTATTATTAATTATTATTAAACACATAATTAAATAACCACGAAGCTAATTCTACTTTTTAACTTCCGTGCTTTAAAATATTAATATCTAGATACGTCAATCTATGTCGAAATGTTCTGATGAGAACTGAATTTTTGGATGAATCATGGACTCAACAATGGCCACAAAGATGTATATTTGATAAAGTTTTATTGTTCGTAGTTCGGACGCATTTATTTACCCTGGTTTTCCCTAAATAAATAAGTACCTATTAATATTTTAGGACTGAGAAAAACTCATAAAGTGCTCATTTATCTGGCTGTTCTTATTACAAACTAGACGGAGTCTGTACTGTGATAATCAGACAGCTGAAAAACGATTCGTATACATATGTCTATTTTTGATACGTCCTTTTAATATTAACTACAAATACAAAAAAAAGGTTATAGGTTTGTCTCCCTTTCTCTCCCCCTTTTAAACAAATACACTCCAATGATTCACTGCCATCATCAGCCTGTCTGTGGCCCCTGCTCATCACGCTTTGTACTCAGTTTGCTGCATTCAGCCTTTTGCAGACCATAATTTAATTCATAGACAATATAACATCTTTTAACATCTCAATCATAAATTGAAACGCCTAGAACCGTCACTAAAGACAAGAAACTTGTGGAAACAATTTAGTAAAACGACTCAAGAACGACAATCTAAGGTATTAAACGTAACATCAGGCCTGTAATCCCCGAAGGGGTAGGCAGAGGAGTGTAGTACACTCCCACGTTTCACCAGTTACGTTTAAGTCTGAATAGATGGTGAGCCTATTGCCATACACCGGGCGCTGATCCAGACTCCGAGTAACTACTAGAAATTCTAAATTAGAAAATTAGGTAATAAAATCGATTGTAATATATCAAATGCGTGTACCCGGATATGAATTGCTTTTTACACCCTTTTTTATTATCTAATAATTTCGTGCAATTCGTAAAGATTTCCGTACAATCAAGAACCATTCTAAGAAGAAACCCATATTCAACGAGGGATCGATACAAGGATCAATGATGTTAATTGACTTGAATGATTGGACTTTAGATTGATTCTCAAGTGTGGAAGAGCATGTAACTAGTAACAGTTAAAGCCTCCTTCCTACAAATACACACATGTAATACCTAAAATGACTAATAAAAATTTCTTCTTCGACATTTCTTAAAACCAAGTATTACAATAATGATAGTAGAAATCAATACAACATTCTAATACAGTTTATTATACAACTAATTAAAAACGTACAAACATCTGCTAATTAAATTCTAGTACAATCAAAGACTTCAATCACAGTATTATTTCTATAAATAACCAGTGAAATTGTACTCGGGTAACTAAGAACCCGAATTTAATTAATAGGACTTTCTTGTACAGTTTAATTAACTCATATAACTTAATCATGTTTAGGTACCCGTGGTTTTTTTGTCCTTTTTTTAATGTTCTTCTTTCATCATCATCATCATCAGACTACTGGACATAGGCCTCCCCCAATGAGCGCCATCGCGCCCTGTTCTCGGCTTGTTGCATCCAGCATCTGCCTGCTGCCTTTCGCAGATCGTCATCCCACCGGGCCGGAGGGCATCCTACACTACATTTGCCGAGCCGCGGTCTCCACTCTAGAACTCGCCTACTCCACAGGTTGTCAGTTCTTCGGCAGATATGCCCAGCCCAATTAATTCTTTACAATTGTATAAAGACCAGCCAATGCAACAGAATATCAGTATCCAGGGTGAGAAAGTGAGACATCGTGAGGTGAAAGAAATCAGCCACTGTCAACAGCACATCGTAACTATGACATTGTCAGTGACAGCGTGATATTATCAATACAATTCCCTATTTTAGTGATTATGGGCTACGAATAGGCTAGAATTACTTCGAATGATTGAGCTTAGACACGCAAAGGAAAGGTTTGTGACACATCGACAGTTTAAAATAAGTAAACCGCCCTTTTCATAGATTAAAATATATAATTTGCAATAACGATAATAGAAAACACAGGGAAATCTGGACGTATAGTAATTCTACATAGTACTTGGTAATGCGTGTTACATAATGACCTTAACCCTTGTCATTCTGAGAAGAGACACGTCCCCAACAGCGAATAGATAAATTTCTTGATGAAAAAACAGTCCTCATAATCGCGTTTTCTGACGACGATTATTTATATATCAACCCAAAAACCATCTCATGCCAAGTTTATTCGGAGATAATTAATTTTGTTCAGTTACGCGACGAAGTTGGGCAAAATCACAAAACTTAATATATAATCTATTTTAATTGCGAAAACGTAATAATAAACAGTTCTGAAGTCAGGAATATTTCCAAATTGCGTGTAAACAAAAACAATTTCCGTTTACTTCAGTCGCCCCTTTGGCAATCTCACTCATAATTATAATGTCAGGATCACTTATAGCATGTTGTGTTTCCTTTAATATGTAGCCAGGATAAAGCCTTTGAACGTATTGTGATACTGGCAGTTATTATAATAACAATTTATAAGACACCTGGTCATTTTAATGTTCCTTTTATACCGTTAGTAGTAACCGAACATCGAACACATAATAATGTCATGAGGTGTCTACAATATCTTTTAATTGTAAGAACCTGTTATCATATTATGCCAATAATAAGTATGTAGGTAGGCACAAGCAGAAAACGGGATTTATGGATTATGACATCTATTATACTTAAAACGACCGAAAACAGTCGAACACAAATACTTTCGCTGTTTTAACTAACATTGCTAATTTAAAAAAAAAACAAGAAATTCAAAACCACAGATGCTAATTCGTATTCGTCACGAATTTGTGACTTAAATGATTTATTTTTATTTCTCAGTGGATTAATCGTTTGTTACTTCCTTAGTACAAATATAGTCGTTTTTACAATTTTATAACCTTTAATATTTATCATTATAATAATAAAGTGTTTGAGAAATACTGAAACTTTTCTGACAGACGTGTGACATCTATTAAATCAGCACTAAAGTTATTGTGGATGTTAAGAAAAGGATTTAATATTTTTCAATGTATTTTCTGTAGTGAACTTTCCAGGTGACGATTTAAGAGTCATATTTAACAGAACATTATATGTGTGTTCAGTTAATTATGACACTTAAATCGTACCGGTTAGTAAATTGAACATTATACTCAAATACTAATGAATACTAAATGCACATTTAAGTAGATGTTTTAAAAACCAAAAAGGTCGTCCCTACATTTATAAAACACAAAGTATTGTTCTTTCAAAAGCAAGCAAAGTCGCGCGAATCAGCTAGTGTCATAATATATCTAATAAAAGTCGAGTGTACTTACTTGCTTGTTCAGTTTTTATAATATTCTACTATTAACGTGAGTGCATATATATTATCACAAAAAATCCTAACTTCTCAGACAACTCTCCAGTCAATAAACTTTTTATTATCATACGTCTTTTCATAAGAAATGCCAACATATTAATAATAAAGAAAAATGTATGCCCACTGAATTACTTTTTAGTGATATAACTAGCAAACAAAGAAAATGAAATTTAAATATTAATAAGCCTTCTTGTTTGCTTTGAGCTGATATAAATAAATGTACACATTTTTCTAAGAAATGTCTTTCTAAGAAGGTAATATATTTTTATTTAGTTTTCTTTTTATAGTTTTTTTTTACAATTGGTTTATTATTCTCGCCTCGAAATAAACTGAACTGAGCAGTCAGTGAATAATACCCACATTGATAAATAGTTATCAATACGACTTTTAATAGCTCAATGATTGAAGTTCTTCACAAGGTCATAGTACATACGCTGGTCGTGGGCGTAATATACCAACTACCCACGTTGCCTACGTCGGTAATTAAGTGCCTGAGGTTGTACCGCCTTTAATAATATTTGATGTAGACGCCCACACTTGCATATAAATTTATTTTTATATTATAAAAGTTTACTATATAAATAGCTCCTACAATAAATACATTTTTGTGTACTTTCTTATTATAGCAAATCAACGTAACCGGGCTGATGACCGTGACCATCGTCTTTGACCACGAGTCATTTGCAACATTAAAGACGTTACCTATGCGTTGCAATCCTTGACGAAGTCCTTCGTCACCTTGGTTAAATAACCGTATAACCTAAAGCACTGGAATGTTTCAAATGCAAGTGATCCACGTATTCTGATAAAGAGGGTGTAACTACCTTGTTTAGCGAAAGGTTCAATGTAAGAATGGTGACGTGGCCTCAGAATGAATGAATGGCAGTCGTTCGTACACCGCGGCGGGTATTTCGCCTCGGTGTACGGCCTCGAGGAGCCCATCTTTACCCGGGCAGTCTCGGGGGTCAACCGCCCCCCGGTGATCTCTCCCCGTCTAACTGACGGTGTTGTGGTCAGTGGTCGTCACTCACCGACCATCGATGCTAGACAGCATCGTCCAACCCCTCCGGCTCCCGCGAGATGGGGCGACCGTCAGGGGGACGAGCGTGCAAGGGCGCAAAACCCCTGAGGTGGGCATGGGGCCCATTGTCGGCTCGGTCGTACATACACCTTACCAACCGGGTCACAAACCCATCCAGGGGCGTGGCCTCAGATTTAACAGAACAGAGACTAATGTACAGAAGGTAATACCAAAAAGAAAATTTAGAATTTTTATTGAGAAGACTAAACTGCTATCTTTATGCAACAGCCCATGGATGCGAGCGGTACTCTAAATAAAGATTGATTTAAATTGAAGGAATTAGGTATCTCTCTATTTGTTGAGCATAGCAAACTTTTCGAAAACCGTCCTAATTTCAAATTCTCAGTGAAGCCACAAATTCACACATCAATATTCAAAATATGGTCATAGTTGCCAATAGTAAGTGCCACTTTTCGAATTTTGACGCCATAAGTGGAGTCATAGGTACTCGTATAAGGATAAAAACGCAGTCTCACGTTTTTCCACAAGTATTTGTGTTAAAGTTGAATCCTATAGAAAAAATTTCAATTTAAAAAAAATACAATTATCCGTTAAGCACCGTGAAACCAACAGAAAGCACCAAGCACACTTTGCAGCTGATCGTAGCTGAGTCCATGTGCCTGAAGATGCTTTGGGGTAAACCACGTCAGTAAGTGGCACATATGATAGTGGGAGGGTGCACACTGCATGTAGATATACACCATCATACTTCATAATTATGTAAAACATGGAATATTATCAGATAATTTTAATTCAACTATTAAAGAGAATCCTTTTTAATTTATAAAATCAGTAAAATAGTAAGACCTAGAAAAAAAATATTTCTAGTATATTCCTCTTAATTAAGTGCTTATGGAAAATTTTAGAAATATATGTAAGTATCTAACAAAATAAATTGCACAACTCATCTTAAGATGATATATCGTATGTATCTACTTTACGTCATAACAAATGATGACAAGTATTCATCTGACAACTGACACTACTCGTGTTCTTGTATATATTCTTTTTTACCCCCGTATCACAGATGGATTCCCTCCTACGTTGGAAAACTGTAATCAATTATATTTTTTATAATATGAGCGTGTTGGAAAAATTCATAATTTTCGTACTTTTTATAATTTATAATAAAGCAATTTCTAAATAAGTCTCAGTATGTATATTATTTCGTAGCTTGATGATAAAACAGAACAGAGATGAAAGTGAATGATGGCTAGGCGACGAAAATTTGAAAAAATAAAATCACAACTAAAATTGACATTGACACCGTCATTATTGACAGGCAATAAATATTACCAATAATTGTTTATTATTAAAAATATTGTGTTTAAAATGACAAAATCTTGCGTTGTATGTAAAAAGTACCCAGTTTCAGGGGACAATACAAGAAGCTTTCACAAGTAAGATACAATTTGGCTTTATACTTAGAGTTATCAGTCACTAAAACAATCCGTATAATTCCCAAACGATGTTTTCAAAAATTAAAAAAATTTTTAGTTTGAAGCTAATCAATCACAACAACCAACTCTCCTTGTGTTTTTGTACAGTTAGTGAGAAGTTACAAAAATTTTACCATATTAGACTCCAGCACCTGTGGCAGTTATGGCAAAATATGTGTTGTTTTATTTGATAACTGTTGCACCTCCTTCATTTTTTCTTTCTATTCTTGAAATAACATGTGAAGCTTTCCTTTAATATTTCAATTATCTAACATTATAATACAGCCAATTTTGTTAAACTTAAGTGAAATACATGAATTCTTATTATATTTGATATACCTATATGTTGCCTCAATTAGTTTAACATATTAATTGTTTTACATTCCTTATTTCTGTTTTGTTTCTTGAATAGATTTCCATTAAATGAAGATATTAAAAAGCAATGGATGGATGCAACAGGGATATCAAAAGTGACAGTAAATTGCACTGTGTGCAGTGACCATTTCACATCACAGTCTTACCATCAAACAGACGGCTTCAGCACAATCAAGAGGTTATTAAAGAATGCTGTCCCAGTCGTTGATAGAAATGAACTAAATACAGAAGGAACTGTGGGTGAACATAATTTAGATGAAATGAAAAATGTTATAAATGAAGACAGTAACAATCCAAGTCAGTATAAGATAAGGTAAGAAATATGCAGTAGAATATTTTCAGAAAAATTATTACAGGGAGTGAATATAAATATTGAGAAAAAATCTATATAGATATATAAGCATTGCGTTAATATTAACAATAGTAGAAAACACAATGTTTTTTTATTAAAAATTTATTAAGTTCATTAAAGATCACCCCAGGACATAGGCTTCCCCTGAGGGGCCTTTGCCTGTAATAAAAACCCCTCAGGGGTGAGAGTCCTCTTCAGTAGTTGATTAGGACAGACTGATGATGACCCAATGCTGGGTTTAGTTGCCTCTTACAACACATTAGTATCCTGGTATGGAATCAGAGAATTCTTCACCCTGACACAAATATGATGATGATAATGAATTTGAAATTTTGTTTAACATATTTAATCTTTTCACAGTACGAGATTAAGTGCCACTAATGAAAATGAAAATGGTACAGCTACATTAGATAGCTTTGATTATCACAGCTATTCCAATGACTCGTCAACGCAATCTGCTGATGAAAAAATGGATGAGGATAATATCAATGATAAATTTAAAAAGTATGTATTTGGAACATTTCTTTTAGGATTGTATAAATTCATTGTGAAATAGGTATATAATTATTACAGTGCAACTTTTAGTTTCCCAATACAATTTTTCAGGAAATTATCAACAACTAACATAAGGACATTAAATATAAAAAGAATGTTCCGGTTTCGTGATGGAGTTGAAACAAAGTACATTTGTCGAGATGAGTTTGTTACAGAGGAGGCCTGGAATAAGTTTTTAAGGTTAATGCTACTGAACAGGCGCAGAATGGAAGGTCTTAGACAAAGAATATATAGAAAAAGGAAAACGATTGACTCTAGCCAACAATTGAATAAATCAGAAAGAGAGGAAGAATTGTGCGACCCTGAGCAATTCTTAGAGGTTATTCTGAAGGAGTAAACGGAATGGCCAATTATATTGAACTGTTGAATTTATTGTGGTTTGTGTAAAACTATTATCTATAGTTTTTATATGTGGTTGTTAACCAACAAAAATCATACTAGTCGGCACATAAGACAACCTTCTATTAAAAGGTCTTGATCTCTGTAACTGTACCTCAGATGTATATATAAGAACGTTCAGAAAACTTATATTTCTTGATTCACTATGTACAACACCATATCTTATTGATTAGTAGCAGTTTGTACTAAGTATCTATTTTAAATGGTTTGCAGTATTAACACTTAGATTTAAGAAGTATTTGAAGTTATGGTATATAAAATATGTATGTATATTAATTTATAGCTCATGGTATTCTCTGTTAGTGAATAATGTTATTATAAAATAAGTTATAGTTGTCCCATTGTTTCCATTGGTTCAATAGATTTTAATATGTGTGAGGAAAAATGTTTAATTCATATAGGTCTTTGGGGGCACTTTCAGTGGGAATAACAATTTTTTTGTTAATCTACCATTGGATTGAAACATGACCTCAACTTAGAAGACCTGACAAGAAACTCAAAGGACATAAAAAATATGGTTGTTCATATAAGTTTTATGTAAAGTTTTAAGATTTAATGAATTAAAAAATTATTTTGGCTATTACATGGCATTATTGTTGTATAAATAGTACTGTTTTTTTTTTAATATTTCCATAGATAGAGCTATTGCTTAGTTGTCTTCTCTGTTAGTCAATCTAATCGATCAAAGCAATGAAATCGACAATAATTAAATTGTCGATCTGTCAAACGAAATAGTAATAAGCCGCCACTACATAGATATATACACATAAATTCTATAGCTGTATTGCACAAGATAGCCCTATTCCTAACCCTGTTCATATAAATAATTTAATTGATGAAAAAGAGTTTCCTCATTTCTTTAATAAGTGTTAAATTTATTTTGTTACACTATTTCAGCTAAAGGTGTAAAAAGACAGGACTAGAACATTGTAACCATAATTTTTTTAAATAATATTTTCTTTATATTTTGGTGAATACAAAAATATGTACTTTTTACTACTTTTGTCTTCATTCAACTGCAAAGGTATCAAAACAGCTTTTGATCCAAATAGTTATACACAAAATTGTAACATGAATGATTTTATTAACTTGTGTTTGAGAAACTATTGTAATAGTGATTTCATACTAAATATTAGTAATGTAGTGTTTCAAATATAATTTTGCCATTGCTATATCTGGCTCTCTTGAACGCCGAATTTTTAGTTTTTAATCATGTTTGGTAACTGTTATAGATATATTTAAAAAAAAAATTACCAGAATTATACGTTTCCATAACGGTAATTAGGGAAAATTTGGAATATTAAACTTTATTATTATAATTGGGAAATTTTACTTTCATCGTCATCATCATTAGCATCAGCCTATCTCAGTCCATTGTTAGACATAGGCCTCCCACAATGAGCGCCATCGCGCTCTGTCCTCGGCTGGTCGCATCCAGCATGTCTGCAACCTCTCGCAGATCGTCACCCCACCGGGCCGGAGCCCGCCTACTCCACTGCGCCGAACCCGCCTACTCCACCGGTTGTCGGTTCTTCGGCAGATATGCCCAGCCCATTGCCACTTCAGCGAGCTAATCCTTTAAATTTTACTTTACAGTACGCTTACATTTTCTGCATTTTGGAATATTCCACATTTTCATATTATCTATAATATAAATGTATACCCTATAGTTCCATGTCTTCTACCGTCTACCATTATGTGTTTGGGCATACATTAACTTTTGTAAATAAAAATTTCTGCGATACGGTTTGATATATTTTTGTCCTACATTAGTCATGTAAAATCACATACTGTCAAGTTAAATTTTACTCCTTAATACACACTAAATAACAACTGCAATAATTCCTCTGTATGAATCATTTGTTTTAGTGCTTGGAAAAAAGTAATTTATTAACATGCAATTTGATATTGTCTTTGCAAAGGTTCTATAATTATATTTTTAGTAAACGTGATGCAGAACAGATATTGCGCCACCTATGATTTACTAGTGAAAAGTCAGTTCGTTTGTCGTTATATTTTACAGAATATGTCGTTTGAACGCCTTACCCGTATATATATGACAATTACTAATTATACAATATTTTATAAGATTAGTGTTCAAAACTGATAACCAATAAATTATGTTTATGTAAAAAATATCAATATGTCAAATCACATTCAAACATAAAATAGATATTTGTCATGGTTATATATGGTTTTAAATATAAATAATTCTTATACTTATTAGCACTTCACGTTCGTCTTGTCGGTATTCTGGTAAAAATTATAGCGAATGTTTGATAAAGACCAAAAAAGTATTCGAGCTTGTGGGGGGTAACTACTCGCCGAGCACTTCGTTTGAGCATGAAGTATTAGCTGTTAATTTGCTTTGCACTAAATATATTGTATCTGTATAACTCAATTGTACGTCCGTTACTAGACGCAGTAATGTTACAAGAGAGCTCATGGTGTTGCCGCGTTAAGAATATAAATACCTAACTGTAGAACACAAAATTAAAAAAGTAATAGTAAAAGCTATTCAACACAGAAGAATGTTGACAATATTTAAAAACTGTAAATGCACTTGTATAGAATATCAATCCTTCAAATCACCAAATAGTAATAACGGTAAAAATTAATACAGTATTGTCTATAATAGTATTTGTCAGCTGTAAAAATAAATTACTGAAGTTAATAAATGTGGTCGTTTTGTTTTATTACTATGAACCAAATTTCCACGGCATTTTTATTGATATGCAATAAATTATTTCACGATACAAATTAAGTGTGAGCCTGTAGTAAAGTAAGAACTGATTTTTAAGCAGCAACTGATGCCTGAAAGTGATAATAGCTTGCAAGACATTTTTCGTATATTTGGGCCTACTAGTCCAACAAAATATTAATAAACATCGAATAAAAGACAGTTCTGTGACAGCCTGCCCACTCTTTTCAAACTGTGTCTGCGCAAAAGTAAGTGCTAGGTGTGTATGCAAATCTAGAAACAATCGTTGCACTTATATCACACCTGTTAAAAATATTAGGATGCATAATAAAAATGTAAGTAAATAAAATACACGCATATTTGGGTACGCATTTATACGTCGAGACGCCAGTACACGTAGCGAACGTACTAAAATCTAAAAATATGTACAACGCGTAAATAAAAATCCATAATTGCGTCAACATAGCAATCCACGTCACAATATAATATTTGATCCCGTATAAAATATTGGGTTGCCATACTTATAAACAGATGGTTATTGCGTGTTATTTTGTTATAAAGCAATACACCGCTTTCGTTAGATTTATACAACGATCAGAATTAGGTATATACAAGGAATAATGAGTTGAGAAGAAACAGCCTTCTCCCTCCTAATTACTTCGACAAATATGTATGCTTTTCATCTAACACTACCAAATATGACAATACACATTAAATATCAAATATTTGAGAATTTAAACGTAACATAATAATTTGATATATTCTACATACTAAACCTTATAATAAAAAAACAATAACGCTGCTCTGCTGCTTAACAGCAGAAATACTACGGTACTTCGAATCCAGCCCAAATGAAGATTAAAAGGCACATGACATATAAATTTATATTGGCAATAGATTTTTTGATTGATTTCTATACTTGTACTAACCCATACATTTATAATTTTGATTTTTCTAGATTTAAAACTACAGTAATAATACACAAAATCGATCAAAAAATCGAGAGCAGACACAATTGTCTATGATATTTAAAAAAACGTCAGCCGGGATATGGCGACAGTTAATATGATAGCTCTTTATACAATCTAACGCTACTAATTTATGTATATTGCAACACTTAAACCACACAGCTCAGTGGCTCTGATCTCTGAATATGATTCCAAACATTATGAAACACAGAGAAAAGTCTACAATTTTGTATGTACTGAGATACAATTTGATACAACTGTGGGCTATAACTCCAATTTTTAATATTATTATTATTATATTAAAGGTTTCTCTTCATAGATGCAGCTAGTAGGATATGCAGACATCCAAAAGTTAAATGGTAACTGGACATCTGTGTCCGTCATGCGTAAATGGAAGCCTTGAGATTCTTTACTTATATCTGTCCCAGACACTGTGACCCTGATAACATTTTACGTATCTGCCGTCTGCGTACGTTAGCTTTGACATCGCAACCCACTCTTTCTTTCATTTAAACTAGGTCTTCCCTATATTCGCGAGTCCGCAATCAAAGCTCTGACAAAAATATCTTCATACTCATTAGTTATAGAACTAGTCACACACATCACTTGGCCTATCCTCGCCGGATTTCATTTTCTTCATACTAGGAAAATTGGTGTCCAAAACGTCCTCAGTGGACATTTCGATTCTTTTTCTCTTCAACACCTGATCTTTACTACTCTCAATGCTACTGAGGCGTCCACTGCACTCTGAGTCGCTGGATATCCCATTAGTGGCGTTTTTAATTATTAACAGATCCTTCTCAATCTCTGTCAATTCCTTGGGCTTCGCCGGCCTTCCTAATTTCAGTTTGGGTTTAATTTTACTCGAGGACGGTGAATCTTCGATTTTGCGCTTCCTATATACTCTCTTCCCTGGCAGCTTTGGTTTTTTTAGTTGGTCGTTCTGTAACTGAAAATAACGGTTTATGACTCTTCCGTTTCGTGGATAGTGTAGGACATACTCTCGAAAAACAAAATCATTGTGATTTCTCTTACCCGAAAACGTCAATTAAATTGAAATAAATTATTATTGATGTGTACAGTTATTTATGTTAGAAAATTTACAAATAAATCTTAACAATATTTCCATTTACTCAACTTACAAAAAACCTCAATATTCTTGAAGGCGAAATTGTAAAATGAAATAATATGATTATGCAGTATGGAAATTAAAAATAATGGGTTACCTGCTTGGGTTTAGCTCCGATGTATCCAGAGCACCGCTTTGCGCCACACAGACACCTCTTTTTTTCTATACCAGCACTCTCTAAATTGTAATTGAACGTAACTTCGCTATTCTGTAATGAAAAAAATAAAATTCTTCTTAAAAACTTCACATGACACATATGTTTCCTTCTTGTTTATGGAACTCGATTATGTTGCATAAACATTGTTAAGTAACGGCGGATACGTTAGTGACTATTTTATATTATTATAACACGAAGTAACTTACAGCTGGTATGTCATAAAGTGCAAAAAGGCCGACTCGGATGTCTCCCAGAACCGTCCATTTCTGTGTTTCGCAGTTCGGCTCACAGCAATGATTCATGAACCTGCGAAGGAATGAAACTTTTAATCATATTCATCAAATATTTTACCTTCAATTGTTGAACATGTCTCTGACTGAGTAGTAAGTGTATAAAAATCTTATAAATATAAATAAATCGTGTATGAAAATCTCTAGGTTTCCAAACACATATAAATCCTTGGTTACCATACAATAGTAATTCTAAATAATGTTACGTATAGGGACGTAGATTGACGGCTGGGAACGATGCAATGTACTGTATAGGATGACAAACAAAAGATGTACTCAGGTTGCAGAAGCTGTTTATTCACTCTCTATTAAATCGCTAGTAATCGCAGAAATCTCTTCCTTTTATCGCTTGTTGAAACTCTCTTGATCGCTTCCAGAATTGTTCTGTCTCACCGCAGTGCCGACACGGCTTATATATTGTTTACACGGCTTCTGGTGAATTCGAGAATGTTCGACAACTTTATAGAAAGCAAGCTCCGCCCACACGCCGGCCGTGTTATTTGAGTAAACAAATTCAGATGCTAAGCGATAATCGACCTTAAGTCGTGTGAGCGTAAGGTTCGATTTCGCTTGCCATGTTCAATACTTTCTATGTATACTTATATGAAATACATTAGGAACAAAGAAGTTTCGAGATTCGTCTGTAATAATATATTCTTATATGTATACCTATATTCAATACATAACGAACAACGAAGTTTCCAGATACTGTCGTCCGTAACAATAACAATCAGACTTGAAATGGTATAGGGAATGGAAAAGATAAATCTCTGAAGAAGCGCAAGTTACATTTTGATAGTACATATTATATCCTCCCAGATTTTAGAAATGAGTTAAGCTACAATTTTGTATGCCCTGCCTACTTTCTTATCTCTTTAAATAAGCTCATTCCCGTAAAGGTTGCCTGGAAGAAATCGTTAGTTTAGCGATAAGACTGCCTTTTGTTTTTACCGAAATTAATTATGCTTTATTTTGCATTTGGTTTTATATGGTATACAATAAAGTGTTTTGTATTGTCATAATATTATTTTATTATAAAAATTTCATTTGAGCGCTGTGACGTACCTTGAGAGAGCCCTACGGCTGGTATTGGTATAATAGAGATGTTCATGATGATATTGATATAAACCTAAAATAATCAGTCTCACCTTGCCAAATTTCCTTTTGGTCCGGCATCAATCATTCTCTCTTTGTCCAATGTCAAGAAATAGAAATTCTCATCTCGAATTTCATGTTTTCTCCGCATGCGCCGCTGGAATTCCTCTTCATCTATCAGTTCACCAACATACTCTATTACGAATTGACCTAGACAGAAACACATTTGATTATTTTTATTTTTCTGATTTTTAGTTCATCACCGAAATGTTTTATGGTAATGATGATCAAACATCTCTTATTCCCACGGGTTCGTGGGCAAAACTGCATGTGATTAATATAACACAAATAATGCACTACATTTATACACCCACATTAGGACAATCTAAACATCCAATCATACATAATGATGATGATGATAATGAAATAACGCTTTACATTTATATGCCCACACCATCTAAACATCCAATAATACTTATCTAATCATATTATCCAATCATGCAAGCATATTATCCAATCATGCAAACAGAATTTATACATTAATCTTGTTTATAAATTTAAACAAAATGGCGAATTTGTATATCAGATAATTTATTTAAATCAGACTTATAAGGTATGTATAATGCTCGGTACATACCAGCTTTAATATCTTCTAGTGTTTTCAACCCCCAGCCGCGGTGAGGCGTTCTGTACGGTACCAGTTTGGGGTAGAGTCGCTTCTCAAAAGCTCGGTTGTTGCATCTGTCACCCGCGCGACACGTGGGACCGCACTCAGTCAGCAGCATTCTGAGGAGCAAACGAACGACGCGAAAATGAAAATTAAATACAGTAAAACTCCTTATTCGCGGGGAATACGTTCCATAAATATGCCGCGAATACAGAAACCGCGAATATGGAATGGTAATTAGTATAGAATCATAGGGGTGCGTTCCCAGGTTCTAAAAAAAGCAATATGTATGTTGAAATAAAGTGAATTTATTGATAAATTAGCAATTGAAATCAATCTATACTGTCAGTTTTAAACAAAGTTTTAAAGAATTTAGTCATTTTTGCTCTCTTCGCTACTTATAAAAGATGTTTAAATTAAGATTGATATTCAGACGTAGCACTAAAATTTGCCTTTTAAAAATAAGGTATCTTTCTATAGATGGATCAACTTTCATAAAATAATCACAGAGTTGATTAGCCATTCTTAAGCCTTCACTAAAGTTTGTTCAATTCAAGGTCATGTTATCACTGCTCGTTGAAGTCTCTTCTTCAGTCCCGAAAATGTGGCGGCGACATTTGATCATTACCTTTAGACTAATAGTAGCAAGGTTAGTTATAGTTTGATATTAGTCCATTCGTTTACATCCTTTATGAAAACCGCCTCGGCACGTGCCCGCAGTACTCAAAGAATGCCGACGCGTTAATAAAAGGCATCGAATCTTTTTGTGTTTACCGATTGCATGAAACCGTGAGTAAGGAACTTTTACTGTACTACAATACTTAAAATATTATAATTGTCACAAAACACTCGTTTGTAAATACAAATAGAATAACTCATTACTGTAATTGTACTTCAATATCTAATCCTAGAATTGAAATAAGAATTTGGACATGACTGCTGTATTTCCTGCTTTACAATGCCTAGTATGTTTAATTACTGCTAAAAATGATAAAGGCGACGCCTAAATGGATATCTATATATATATAAAAATCAATGCCACTTTTCGTTGTAGTTTTATAACTCAAGAACGGGCTCACCTATCCAAACCAAATGTTTAGGCTTTGTTCGGACTATTTAGTAGATGGTTTA